>CAUYRT010097131.1:0-16265 GCA_963574885.1 Lepilemur ruficaudatus
GTTGGTTGTACGTAGGTACAGTTGGAGTACTATGTATGTACTCTCTGGACTACTTTGACAGAGTAAGTTTTTGAATGTAACAAGATAAGTCAACTTGAGTTGTAATATATTTTGGGAAATCAGCTCACTACGAATTGCGAATGTAAACATTATATTGTAAATGTTTTGTAGTTTTTACCCAATAAAATTTTTGGAAAAAAAAAAAGTATCTGATTAAATCTTTTTTAAAAAATAGTTCCTTTTTCTTGCTGAGTCATATTCTGTGGTATGGATATATTAATTTGTTTATTCACTTAGCTATGTCCAGTTTTGGCTATTACAAATAAAACTGCCATGAACAATTGTGTACAGGTTTTTGTGTGAACATAAATTTTAATCTCTTTGGATTATAAGAGTGAAAATGCTAGGTTATATGGTAAGTGTATGCTTAGTTTTTTTAAACAGCTCTTTTGAAGTATTATTGACAAATAAAAACTATATACATTTAAGGTACATACCTTGATGTTTTGATATATGTATACATTGTGAAATGATCACTAATCAAGCTGATTAACATATTCATCACCTCATGGAGTTACCATTATCTCCTTTTTTTCTTTTTTTTAGTGGTGACAACACTTAAGATGTACCCTCTCAGCAAATTTCAGTATACAATAGAGTATTGCTAACTATAATCACCAGGCTATACGTAGAATCTCCAAAACTTATTCGTCATGCACAACTGAAACTTTGTACTTTTGACCGAAATCACCCTATCTCCTCCTCAACCCCAATCCCTGACAGCTCCCCTTCTACTCTTCGCTCCTGTAAATTTGTTGTAAATTTCACCTATACGTGAGATCACGTTGTATTTGTCTTTCTGTGTCTAGCTTATTTCACTTAGCATAATGTCCCCAGGTTCATCCATGTTTTCACAAATGGCAGGATTTCCTTCTTTTTTAAGGCTGAGTAATATTCTATTATATATACGCACAACAGTTTTCTTTATCCATTCATCCACAGATGGACATTTAAGCTGTTTCCATATCTTGGCTATTGCTTATAGGCTGCAATGAACATGGGAGTGCAAGTATCTCTTCAGTATCCCAGTTTCAGTTTCTTTGGATATATACCCAGTAGTGGGATTGCTGGATAATTTTTTTTTTTTTTTTGAGACAGACTCTTTATTGCCTGGGCTAGAGTGAGTGCCGTGGCATCAGCCTGGCTCACAGCAACCTTAAACTCCTGGGCTCAAGCGATCCTCCTGTCTCAGCCTCCCCAGTAGCTGGGACTATAGGAGTGGTCCACCATGCCTGGCTAATTTTTTGTTTCTATTTTTAGTTGACCAGCTAAATTTTTCTATTTTTAGTAGACATGGGGTCTCGTTCTTGCTCAGTCTGGTCTCGAAGTCCTGACCTCAAATGATCCTCTTGCCTTGGCCTCCCAAAGTGCTAGGATTACAGGCATGAGCCACCATGCCTGGCCTGGATTGTTGGATCTTATGGCTATTTTTAACTTTTTGAGGAGCCTCCAAAATGTTTTCCATAATGGCTATACCAATTAATAATCCCACCTCAGCTTTTTTCTTGTTTGGGGTAGTTCTAAAATTTAGATTCATTTTCCTTATTTGTTTTAGTTCTGTTCAGGTTTCTATTTCTTCTTGATTTGGTACTGGTAGGCTGTAGTTTATAGGAATTTATCTGAAGTTATCTAATTTGTTGGCATATAATTGTTTATTATAGTTCCTTATGATCCTTTTTATTTCTGAGGCATCTATTGTAATGTCACCTCTTTCAGTTCCGATTTCATTTATATTGGGTCTTCTCCTTCTCTTTTTTTTTAAGTTTAGCTAAGGGTTTCTCAATTTTGTTTATCTTTTCAAAAAACCTACTCTTGGTTTCATTGATCATTTCTAATGTTTTACTCACTATTTCACTTATTTCTGCTCTAATCTTTATTTTTTCCTTTCTTCTGTTAATTTTGAGCTTAGTTTGTTCTTTTGCTAGTTACTTGAAGTATAAAGTTAGGATGTTTGTTTGAAATCTTTCTTCTTTTTTAATGTAGGTATTTATTGCTATAAATTTCCTCTCTCTTAGTACTGCTTTTGTGGCATCCCATAAGTTTTGGCATGTTGTGTTTTTGTTTTCATTTGTTGTGATCTTTTCAAAATTATCTTTTGATTTTTTTTTGACCCAATAGTTGTTCAAGAGTGTATTGTTTAGTTTGTATTTAGTTGTGAGTTTTCCCATTTTCTTATGGTTATTGATGTCTAGTTTCATTCTGTTATGGTTGGAAAAGATACTTGGTATGATTTCAAAGTTTTTAAATTTATTAAAACTTATTGTGTGATCTAATATGTATCTATGCTGGAGAATGGTCCGGTCTTGAGGAGAATATGTATTCTTCAGGTGTTGAGTGGAAAATTCCATATGTGCCTGTTAGGTCCATTTGATCTATAGTCTTGTTCAAGTCAGCTCTTTTGTTATTGGTTTTTCTGCCTGGGTGTTCTGTCTATTATTGAAAGTGGGTTATGGAAGTCTACTACTTTTATTGTACTGCTGTCAATTTTTCTCTTCATATCAGTCAATATTTGCTTTATGTATTTAGGTAGTCTGGTGTTGGGTGCATATATATTTATAATTGTTTTGTCTTCCTATTGAATTGATGCTTGTATCATTATATAATGACCTTCTTTGTATCCAGTGAGTTCTTGACTTAACGTCTATTTTTTAGTGTAAGTATAGCCACCCCTTCTTTATTTTGTTATAATTTGCATGGAATATCTTTTTCTATCCCTTTATTTTCAGCCTATGTGTGTCCTTAAATCTCAAGAGTAGTTTCTTATAGATGGTATATTGCTGGATCTTAATTTTTATCCATTCAGCTATTCTGTCTTTTTATTGGAGAATTTAATCCATTTACATTAAAAGTAATTGTTGATAGGTGAGGACTTACCATTGCCATTGTGTTAGTTGTTTTCTTCTGGTTTGCAGTTGTTTTGCTCCTCTCTTCCTTTTTTGCTGTCTTCCTTTGTTATTGGATGACTTTTTTGTAGTAATTTGTTTTGAGACTTTGTTCTTTATCTTTTGTGTATCTATTGTTGAATTTTTCTTCTTGGTTCTGGAAGTCTATTTTCTTCCCCAGATTTGGAAAGTTTGAGACATTATTCCTCTTAATAAGCCTCTGCTCCTTTCTCTCTCATCTCTTCTGGAACTCACATAATGCACACATTGGTTTGCTTGATGGTGTCCCATAATCCCCATAGACTTTCTTCACTCTTTTAAATTTGTTTTTATTTCTCCTGCATAATTTCAAAGGAACTGTTTTCAAGTTCATTGATTCTCTCTTCTGCTTGATTGAGTCTACTGCTGAAGCTCTCTATTGCCTTTTTCATATAAATCACTACATTCTTTAGCTCCAGATCTTTGGGGAGCTCTTTTCTATGATTTCCACCTCTCTGCTGAACTTTTCATTTTGTTCATGTATTGTTTTCCTGTTTTAGTTGATATTTGTGTTCTCTGTAGCTTGCCGAGCTTAAAAACAATTGTTTTAATTTTTGCCAGGCAATTTTCAGATCGCTGTTAAGGTCCATGGAAAATAACCTGCTATCTCGCTTCTGTTAGTACACTTAAGCATAGAATAATGGAAGGTACATTCACACAGCGGGAGAGAAAGGTATGTTCAGGTGGCTGTCGATAAGATAAAATGACGGCTAGACCAGAGAGTCAAGATGCCCTGGAGCATTGAAATGCTCGAGGGTCCGTTATATACCCAAATAACAGGGAGTGAAATGTACTCTGGCCTAGAGAATAGGATGTAGAATACATTTTTGACTAAAATTAATGCTGCCTTTAGCTTCTGTAGCCCTGCTTGCTCAACCAGATAACTTTCCCAGATGTGGCTTTTGCCTTTAAAAAAGCCTGCTTCTTTTGGCTCAGGGCTGCTCTCTGTAACTGCCTACAGTGGTGCAGAGGGTAGTCGCTGGGCCCAGCTATTAAAGACTCATAATTCTCATAATTTGGCTCAGTTTTGGTGGTCTTTTCTCGCACTCTGCAACATAACAATCTCTATTTCATTGGGGTTGGTTAATGGAAATTTATTGTGTTTCTTTGTAGTGTCATATTTTCTTGATTTTGTTTGTGTTCCTTATAGGCTTGTGTTGATGTCTGTAAATTTGAAGAAGCAATCATCTCTTCCAGATTTTACTGACTGGCCTCAGTCAGTAGGGAAAGATCTTCACAAATGGCTGGGTGGGGTGCATGGTGGTACTGAGTCTGGAGGCACTAAAGGGCCATGTGTGAGCACTGGGTCCAGTGGGATATGGCAATGCTTATTTTGGGATGGTGGGGGATACGGTGGAGCTCACTTTGGTGGTGTTCAGTGGTGCCGAGTCTGGGGTATGTGAGGATGACAGTTCTGGTGGGGGTGTGGCATCATCTACTCTGAAGGGTTGTATGCCAATATTTGAAATCTTAGGTCACCTAAGTATACTCTTATTTATGCTAACTTTAACTCATAGTGGGTTGTTTGCTCTTATATTTTTTTTCAGTTGTAGAATCATGTTTGGCTGAACTTAATTTTTAGAAATTCTAAGAGGTCTGAGTTAAGCACACTGTCCTTCAGAGTGGATTTGCATATCCTTCTGCCTCCTGTGAGGGCACTACTAATCTTTTAGAATGTTAATTTCTTAGCTTATAGTTTTAACCACCATAATGTAAATATAAATTTCAATTCCAGTCTCATATTCTCTTGGGGAGACTTATTAGGGTTACATATTTTTTCCCTACCCAGAGATGTAAGAAAGACAGATAAATTTCTGTAATGGTTCTTTTTGACAGAAAGAGAGTCCTGACTTTATGTGAAGCCCTCAGGTTTAGCTCCCGCTGTTTGCAGGTACCAAGTCTAGTTTCCAAGTCTCACATGAGCATTAACTATTTGGCCTTAGGGTAGAGTTGCCAGATAAAATACAAGTCACCTGGATATATTTCAATTTTGGTTAAAAAACAAATAATTTTCAGTGTGAGTATATTCCATGCAATATTTGTTTGCCTAAAATTCAAATATAAACTGGGCGTTGGATATCTTTGTTTTCTAAATATAGCATCTGACTTTTGATTTTCTTATCTTTCTGGTTTCAACTTTCTGTTCAACTTTTTTTTGACCTTGAGAATTTCATTCACTTTTTGTTGTCATTTATCCAGCATTAGGTGTTTTGCAGTGGAATGTTTGCTTGAGAATACCTAATCTATCTTCCCACATTCTGCTTTATGTCTCTAAACACCTTCAGTTAATATTTTATCCAGTGTTTCATCCTAACCTATCACTTTAAGGTATTGCTTATCTGTGCATGGGATAAGTTCTTTTGATTTCAAGGAATATTTATGACAATTTAAGGACATAAATATTTATTTTAAGGAAATAACCTAATGTTGCTCTTGGTCACGTGTCCATCACTGATGCAATCACTGGTTAACACTATAGAACACTGTTACTTCTTCCCTGGGATGGGGGTGGAAGGGAATTTAAGGCAGAAGAGCACCTTGAGTGCTGTGTGCTTAAGTTCTTACGGGCTTTACTGAGGTCCCCCATACCACTTGCATATAGAGTTATCACATCTCTTACACTTCATAATGCAAATGTCAAAACATCAGAGGAAGGGATGATTCATATCTAACAAATGAGACCATTAAGCTAGGAGAAGGCTGAAAAAAAATCTTGGTGAAGTGGATGAGAATTGCAGGGGAGGAGGTTATTCTTTCAGAGCTGGGAGGTGACTGACCCAAGGTAGAGGGCACTTAAAGTGAGAAATGCTAATTGTTTTCTCCAGGGCAACTGACCTATTAGAGTTCTTGTGCCAGTTGACAGCTCTAATTCCCTAAATTCCCCTTTCAGTAACTTCAGCAATATGTGCCCAGCATTACCTGCTATAAGGTTATCTATTGCACATTCTGGTCATGAAGACTGGGCAGAAAAACTGCTTCCAACTGAGATTTATAGCTGTATTCAATAGCTCAGCCGGATGTGTAGGCCAAGAGTGCCAGAGAGTAAGGGAATTAATTGAAGTGTTATGGCTGTGGGGAGCATGGTATAATAGAAAAGAGAAAATTTTCAGAGAGAGAGAGAGAGAGAGAGAGAGAGAGAGAGAGAGAGAGAGAGAGAGAAACAGTCCTGGAAGAAAAAGATTCATGCTGAGTAGTACCTGGAGGTAGAAGAGATATAGATCAGACATATCACCCTTAACTTCACTAGACATATACACACCTAAAGCTAGAAAAATATATGGTTCTAAAACACGTATGAGGAAATTAATTTTCTAAAATAAAAATCCCTTACAGACATGTAATACTAATTCTATTAGTGGTAGTAATTCAATGTTCTCAAGTGAGAGCTGCAGCCATTGCCAAATCAAATGTGCACTGGGGAAAGGGAAATATCTAGATCTTTCAGGAGTTATTAAATACTGGCTCTGAATTTACACCAATTTCCAAAGATCAGAAACAGCACTTTGTTCCACAGGTTAAAGTAGGGTTTACAGAGGACAGTGATAGATGGAATCTTGGCCTGAGCTTCACATATTTCTGTGTTAATTTTCCAGTCTCAGACTGTATAAGCAGAAATCGATCTTTGTAACTGACAGAATCACCACATGTGTCCTCTGAGCCATGGAGTGAGAGCTATTGGCTATTGGAACTGCTCCAACCGGAGGGCCGACTGCGGAGCTCACTGCCACTGTCAGAGACTTCGGAACTCCACGTGTGGTGCTTCTTACCAGATCTCAAGCTGGGGATTCTTAGGGACCTTCTAGAAACTGATGATCTACTGGAAGGTGACAGCTCCCACCCAAGACCTTCAAACCAAGTAGACGCCTGCCTGAGAGAGAGACAGCTTTCTATGGAACAAGACCATAGATTGCCATGCTTTAATTTTCATTGTTTTGTTCTTGATTTTCCTAGCTATATTTCCTCTTTTACTGGTTTAATAATACTCTTAAACACTCTGATTAGTTTCCTGTCCTGTGGTTTATTTTGGTATTTGTGCCACCTTATCACTGATTTTTAAGTGCCATCCACTGACGCCTACCACTCCACTACCCTATTACTCCCATTGAAGTCAGGGAACCTGATTCCATCGCATCACAGGGCATGGTCATTTCCAGCCTCAGAGGACAGTCACCAGGGAGCTCTTTAGGGGTTCAGGTGTTCCCTTCTAAGACATTTCTTAATTGGTGAAGGGGGTGTCCTCTCGGCCTCTGAGGAAGGCGTGCTAAGAGATGGCTGAGCAGGTTGCTCATCATAGATCCATTCCAACATACTGATTTCTCTGAGACTTTGGACTCCTTTTTCAGAGGTATGTCAAGAGAGTAGCGGCCAACCTCTTACACCCTTGGGCTCAAAAAGCTCAGAGAAGGGAGCTCTCACCAGAGAACAGAATGAGAGAAAGTTAACCACTTTGAGAGGAGCAAGGAACTTGCACTGAGGGACACAGAAAGCTGGAGGCGATCCAGGAAGGGGACCCAGGGAGTAAACACCTCAACACCGCTCTCCTCACCTCCCCCCAGTTTTCTCACAGGACTTCAGTTGCCAAATACAGCTGGCGAGGGAGGCAGGGAGGGCGCAGTTCAGCCTCCCCATGCAGACGCGGGAAAGGAGGGAGAGCGGCCCAGGAAAGGTGGAGGGATTCTCTGTTCAGCAGAAAAGAAATGGAGATTCATAAAAAAGTGTAGTGACTTTGTAGGAAAAAAACGCTATGTTTCTCCCAACTTGTTGGTAACAGATAAATGTGAAAAATGGAGAAATGTTAAAACAGTATTTTCTTGCTCCTAAAGAGAGAAAGAAGCTGAAGAAGCCGGCAGAAAAGGAGGACCCTCTCCCCAGAAAGTCCTTGTCAAGAGGTAAAGTGGATTAACCTGGATGCGAACATATCAGAGTTGGGCTGATGAGAACGCGAGGATTGGGTTCTCACCTAGTACCTGTCAACCTGAAATGCCGCTCCCCACAATTTGGTATGGGTCACTCCCTCACTTCAGGCAGGTCTTTGCTCAACTTGATTTCCTCAGAGAGACCATCCAAAACCAAACTACCTAAAGTTGTGTCTTTTTACTCTTATTTTTGGTAAGACGATTCTTTAATTAAAGTCATATTCATATTTCTTTTGCTTACTCTTTTGTTGTCTGTGTGTTTCACTACAATCTAAGCTTATGAGCTTCAAGAGGACATGGAATTTGTTATGTTCAATTCTGTGAACCTAAATTCCTGGAAGAGTACCTGAAACAGAGTAAGCCGTTTTTTTTTCCCAAATAAATACATACTGAATTGCCAGAAGCCTAATTATAATTTCAGCACCGAGTTTCTCACCCTGTCTTAAGCCAAGTGTTTTTCAAGGCAGACTTTTTCTAAGCATTACCTTCTGCCCATCTCGCTCTCCATTCGATAGCTTGGAGTGGCACAGCTCAATAAAAATTCAGAGGGCACAGCGACTTAATAAATTTGACCAATTCCTTGAAAGACACAAACTACTAAAGCTTAGTTAAGAGGAAAGAGCCTGCATAGTTCTATATCTATTAAATAAACAGAATTTGTTATTGCAAACTTCCCCATAAAGAAAACTCTAGGCCCAGATGGTTTCATTGGCGAATTCAATCAAACTTTAAGCAAAGAAATAATACCAATTCTGAGTCTTCTAATCGATTAACATGGTATATATTTCCATTTTCTTAGGTCTTTGATTTCATTCATCAGTGATTTATAGTTTTCACCATACATATCCTACACATATTTTTTGTTAGCTTTATACTTACATATATTTTTGGTGTTATTCTAGATGGCATTTTAAAAATTTTTTTCCAGAATAAAAAAAAGAGGATAAAACACTTCCCAATTCATTTTATTGGTTTTGGATGTTTCAATATAAAAACCAGACAAAGACATTTCAAGAAAGAAAACTACAGACATAAACATAGCCATAAAAATGTTCAAGAAAACATTAACAAATCAAATCTAGCAAAATATAAAAAGGATATTATATCCCAACCAAGTGGGCTTTATTCTGGGGACAGGAAGCTGGTTCAACATTATAAATCAATCAATGTAATTCATCATATTAATAGATTAAAAAGAAAAACCATATGCTTATCTCAAAAGTTGTAGAAAAAAAGGACTTGACAAAATTCAACACCCATTCATGATAAAAACGCTTGGTAGACTATACATGGTGCTCAACCTGATAAAGAACATCTAAAAAAAACAAACAAAAAAAAAATCCCTACAGCTAACACCATACTTAATGGTGGAAGATGGAATGTTTTTTCCCCTAAGATTGGGAATAAGCCAAGGATGTCCTCTCTCATCATGTCTATGTACCATTGCACTGGAAATCCACACCACGGTGATTTAAAGAAAAAAAAGGAAGAAAGAGAAGAAAGAGAAAAAGGAAAAGGCATAAAGATCAAACCAGAAGAAAAGAAGAAAAATATCTCCTTCTATTAGGTAAGGTAACATTACATATGCAGAAAATACCAAAGACTCCAAAAAAGCTCCTAGAAGTAATAACTAATTTTAGCAAGCTTATAGGATACAAAGTCAAAAAAAGTACAAAAATAAACTGCATTTGCATTAACAAGGAAATCAGAAATTTCTAAAAATACCATTAGAATAGCACCAAAAATATACTTAAGTATAAATCTAACAAACATATATGTAGGATATGTATGCTGAAAACTATAAATCACTTATGAATGAAATCAAAGACCTAAGCAAATGGAATGATATACTGTGTTAATAGAAGACTCACTTTTGTTAAGATATAAGTTCTCCCCAAATTGATCCATAGATTAAACAAAATCCCAGTCAAAACCTCGGTAACTTTTTCATATATTTTGACAAGGTAATTCTAAAATTTTTATGAAATGTCACAGGAACTAAAATAGCCAGCACAGTTTTGAAAAAAAAGACAAATTTAAAAAACTCATGCTACCTGATTTCTAGGCTTACTGCAAAGCTACTGTAATCAAGGCAATGTAATAATGGCAAAAGGATATACTAATTTATCAGTGGAATAGAAAGCCCAGAAATAAACTCAAGCAAACATAGTCAACTAATTTTTTACAAAAGTGTCAAAGAATTGCAATAGAAAACGGATAGTCTTTCAGTAAATGGTGCTGTAACGGTTGGACATACATATGGAAACAAACCAAAAAGAATCTTAGTCTATACCTTATACTATATAAGAATATTAACTAAAAATTAATCATAGATTAAATGCAAAATCTAAAATCATAAAATATATAGAAGATATTATAAGAGAAAACTTGCACAATATTGGGTTAGGCCAAGAATTTTTAGATATTATACCAAAAGCATAATCAGTAATAGAAAATTTGCTAAATTGAACTTCATACTAGAATTTAAAATTTTGCTCTGAGAAAGACACTGTTAAATATCTGAAAATTACACATCACAGACTGAGAGAAAATATTTGCAAATCACATTTCTGACTAAGGGCTGCATCCAGAATGCAGAGAATATTCAAAATTCAACAATAAGAAAACCTGAGTTTTAAAAATGAGCAAAAAGTCTAAACAAACATTTCGCCAAAAAAGATATTTGAATAGGAAATAAGCATATGAAAAAGGGCTTAGAATTACTAAAAATTTGGGAAAATAAAATAAGATATCACTATATATCCACAAGAATGTTTACAGTTTTTTAAAAAATCCTGTTAATTTCATGTGCTGGAGAGGATGTGGAGCCACTGGAACTCTCTGACATTGCTGGTCACGTGGAAAAGGATTTGGCTGCTTTAGAAAACAGTCTTACAGTTTCTTATAAAGTTTAACATATACACTGTACCATCAAATGATCTAGCAATTTCACTCCTAGCTACCTACCCAAGGGAGATGGAAACTTATGCTCACATAAAAGTATGTACACAAATCTTTATAGCCACTTTATAATTGGAAATTATAATTATCAAAACTTGGAAACAACACACATGTCTTTTACCTGGTGAATGAATAAACTAACTGTGGTACATCCATACAATGGAATATTATTCAGCAATGTAAAGTAACAAACCATCAATTTACCCACCAACATGGATGAATCTTAAGTGTATTTTTCTAAGTGAAAGAAGCCACACTGAAAGATTGCATATTATTTGATTCCACAGGCAAATCCATAGGAAGGAAATAGATCAGCAGGAGCCAGGGGTTGGGGGGAAGAGGGAGGGATTTTTTATAAAGAAGCCTGGGGGATAGGAGGGGAGGTGCAGATGTATGATGGAAAGGTTTTATGTGTAATAGAACTGTGGTGGTAGATACCTGGCTCTATGCATTTGTCAAAACCTGTAAAACTGCACACAACAAAAAGTGAATTTTGCTGCATGTAAGTTAAAAATCTTAGCTAGATATGGGGGGCATGATGGAAAGCTGTGACATGGGGAAGTAAGCAGCTGATCTGTGTATCGAACTTTGGAAAAGTGTTTCAACTAGGTCGATGCTGTAAGACTAACAACAAAAGAACCATATGCAAACACTACACTCTAGTTGATAAATTTGCTTCTCATGGGATATGGGTTAGAAATGCTGAAACTAATTTATTTGGATACTAGGGTTGAACAAACAAATAAATATATTATAAATTGTAAGAGCTAGCTTTCTCAAAGTGGGAGAATGATGTTACAAAAATGAAAGGCAGGAAGGCCAGACTGAATGCTGTGACGTTGTTGCCTTGGGTTAGGGTTTTTCCGGGTTTGAGCTCCTCCCTGTACTTTCAGCCACCCCTGCAGGTCTGTGTCCCCACAGAGGGGTCTCTCCATTCACTTGCTTCTCTCCCAGTGGTAGATTGCTGCTGTCTGTTCCTGGAGTCTGGGCTCATGGTGGGAGCAGAGGACATTCTCCGTTGTGCCAGACCAGCCTCAGCCTTGGATGCTCACTGTGCTCCTGGGTCTTGAAAGTGGGGCTCTGTTAGCAGATTATTTGTTTTATTACTTTTATTTCTTTTCTGCTATACTTTCCATTTCCAGAGGGCGGCACCAAGCAGTGTCTTACTTATGTTTGTACCTCCAGTGTCTATGATAATGCCTGGTGTATAATAGGTCTTCGGTAAATTTTTATTGAATGCAGTTGAGCACAATAAAATTGCGTGAAATGGTTAGGACAATGAAGTGTTTACATTGCTTGCATTCCACTAGATACTTAAACTTCTGGTTTAAGAATCATTTCCTCTACCTCTTTCAAACCATTTGAAATGACGCCCCTCCCCATAATAGATTATCTCTTTATTCACCTCACTTGTCTTAGAAGGGGCAAAATAACCGGCACTTGTCATTCAACTCCACGTTCTTGTTTGAATTCTCATCATGCTTAAGATCCCCCATGGGAAACTGGGGGACTTGGTAACTTTTCCAATAACACAGAACTATAAATAGTAAATAGAAGAACCAGATTAGGAATCCAGGTCTAAAGGCCTGTAAATATTAAACCCAGCTTCTTAAACAGTGTGCTACTTAGAGAGGAAAACTTTTCCTGCTGTAAAAACTGGAATGAACAGTGAAGACTCCAAGTCTCCAAGAGATTAGGAAACAATCATGAGGTGGCCAATTCGAGTAAGACTCATTAAGTTACTTATGAAGTGAAGAAAACATATCAATAAATCATTTTGGAAAGTACTACGGTTCCAACCTCTTTCTCAGAGCGCCTGCCAATGGTCCTTCCGTTTTGCATTGTGCTCTGCTGCCACCTGCTGGTCATCCCAGAGAAGGCAGAGGGAAGCTTTGCGGTCAGACTTCGGGGTCTTCGCCAGCCCCGCCCTACAGTGACTACAATGTCTCCTGCAATTGTCCGCAAGGAGCTTGTGTTGACATCCTTGGCTTGTCTCTATTCTTTCAGGTGTCTCTGTAACGTTCTGAGCATAGGACCCGTGGCACGAGGTCTGAAATTCCAGCCTTCCAACAGGATTTGGACCTGCCACTCTTCTGGGTCCTCTGAACCTTTGGTAACAAATAGCGGACATTTTCCTAATGGCAATTCTTCCTTCTCCCCCTTCCTTCATCAGAGGTCCCTGGGAAAATGCTTGGTTCCTGCAGCCCTCGCATTTGGAGCACACTTAGAACCTGAAATAATCTCGAGGATTTGGGCTTCCTTTCACTCGCAGTTCAGGACTCCCCCGGCTGAAAATTCTGCCCATGGACTTAACCCAGAGAGAGCCCCCTCATTTGGGAGTATGTGCCCAGCTACAGCGTCTGCAGACCGCGCAGGCAGGTGGCGGCTGACCTCTGCGGAGGCCTCTGCTCCGTGGATTGCGAGGTTAGAGAGGACCAGACGCCAAACTGTGCAGTACTACTGAAAACCACTCATTAATGACTCGTCTCCTAAAAATCTGGGAAAAACATTAGAAATAATGTTTTATTATGTGTGTATGCATATATTCACATAAAACAAAGAATAAAAAAGTTGTGATAAAAGACCAGATATCAATAGTAGTTATCTGAAGGTGATGAGATTCTTGTTTTTCCTTGTCTACATTTTCTAGTTTTTTCTACAGTGAACATTTATTAATGGAGTAGTATCTTTTAACTTAAGAAAAAACAGTGTTTCTCTTAATCAGAGACTCTGATTGTATGTACCTGGGACTTTTTTTTTTTTTTTTTGTCGTGAGTAGGATGGAGGAGGGGCTCTCAGGCAGGAGATGGGAAAGCAGAAGAGGGTAGCTCTGTTTCCTTATTGCGGTCACTCATACCAGCTGTTTGACAGTGGACAGAGTTATTTGGCTTCTCTGATGCCATCACTAGCTTGGCTGAGCTGATATGCTGCTGGCGCCGAAGTCCAGAGACCTGGCACCGACCTTGGGTCCCAATCTGTCCTCATTCCTGCTTCTCCCATAATCTCCTGCCACCACCTTTGTCCCCATCCCCACTCCGATTTCTCATTCCATTGCTACACAAAATTTTCATAAGCAGGTGGTTAGAAACTGGCATTGTTGGTTCAGTGTTAAGTCAAGGGAGAGAAGGAAGAGGACCACAGGACTTTTGTGGGGGTTTTTTGCCACTGAAGAAATTTGCGCACATCATAGTTTAAAACTTATTAAGCAATAGCTTAACTCGAGCTGAGAGGGGCTAAATCTAGGCTCTCCTCAATAGCAAATGAAACACCACACGAGCAACGTCAAACTGAACTTCACTTCCAATAAACTCTTTCTTCCCCTGCTCCCCTTTCTGAAAACAGGGCCACCATCCTTCCAAAACCCCAAGCATGGAAAATGGGAGTTACTTTGGAGTCCACATCTAAGCAATTGTTGAGTTCTGAAGATTCTGTCTCGGGACCCTCCCCAGGCTCATCATCTGCCATTCCCTTCTGTGTAACTTAGCAGCCAGATTTGACTGTTCCAGGGGCTGTGCTTGACACTGGTGCTACAGGGATGAGGGTGGGACGCAGTGCTTGCCCCCCAGCAGCTCCGAGTCTGATTGGAGAGACCGCCGTACGTACAGAAAGTGCTCTAAAGAGATGCCCAAAGCTGTCTTAAAGTCTAGGCCAGAGAGTTTCATCAGAAGTTTCTTTAGGCTAAGCAGATAAAAAATAGGAATTACCCAGCTGACATGGGGTGAGGCCTGAGTCTGGGGGCTCGGTAGACATTTTAGGCAGAGACAACCATGCAGACCCATGGCATTGCAGGAACACGTGGCAGGCGCTACTTCACATAGTTTATTATGGCTGGAGCTTAGGCTGCCCGTGAGAAAGCAGGTGAAGAAGATGCCGGGGGCATGAGACCAACAGCACTGCCGTGAATGGCCTCCTGCAGGCCCTGCATTCTGCTCACACCCTTCGTGGCTTTTCCTATTTGCTCCTCAGGAAACTATGTGTTGTGGGTCTAGTTTGTTCCGGTACAGTATCTGTTTCTGTAACAACAGTTTCTGTAACTCATACATGACTGGAAAAATAGGAGAATGACTTCAGTACAATGAAGTTGGGTTGGTTCAAATACAATTTCTTCTAGGCCAGAGGAATTGGAAGAGCAGGAGTAAAATCAGAACTTTCAGCAGGAAATGAGAAAGACTTCAGCTCCCCTTGTGGCCTAGACTTGGGGCCCTTACTGTTCTATTTTAAGAAAATTAAAAAGGAGGGTCTGCCGTGGGGCTCCCTCTCTAGAGGGCTCCGCCGTATGCAAGCTGCAGGCCCACGGCAGGCGCACTCCCGCCTCTGTCTACATTCGCTGCAGCCCCTCCGGCTTGGAGCTCCTCTTCCATCTGTGTTTTCTTAGCCCCTACACGATATCATCTCCACTCTGTCAGCTTGAGCTTTTTTGACATCCCCCGAAGCAACCTTCAACCGTGCTAAACAGCCTGCCTGGACTGTCCGAGTTATCTTCTGAGATTTCAACTACTGGGTTTTTTTTTTTTTCCCCACAGCTTTTGGGAGCTCTGCGCCATTTTATTTTTCCCTTTGGTCTTTCATTTTTTAGTGTGATTTTGTATAACTTGAGATTTTTTAGGATCAAATATATTGTACAATAGGAGACATGTACTATTAATATTAAATCCTTGTTTTATAGGAGAGGAAATATAAGCTTTGATTCATGTAACATGCTTGTGTTTGCATGACTGGTGAAGGCTAAAGCTGGATTTCACAGCTCAAGGTACACTGTTTTGTGGGGGCAGATTATACAGGGTCCTACACACGTGTGCGCCAGCATTTAAAAATCTGTTATCTCTCAGCAGCTGGGCCTGGGACTTTGCATACTGTGTTTCCCAGATTCCTTTGCCAGTTGCTTTCCTGTTAAACTTTGCCAATGGGAGGCACTAGAAAGTGGATTTCCTTCCTGTTTTCCCATTCCTGTCCACATTTCTCTAGAGTCACAGTTGGCTTGAGCCATTCCATGTCCCTTAGTTGCCAGCAGCAGCTGGGTGGACCCCCTTTGGCAGTCAGAGAACAGGCCACACCGTGTTCCTTCACCAGATGGGCCCTAAAATCCCTTGATAATCCAAGACCCGGCTGAATTCTTCTCCTTCCTCAGTGGTCTGAGCACCAGCTTTCCAGAGCTTCCTTCAGGAAGTGTGAATTCCAGGCCTGCAGAACTGCCCCTGAGCTCTTCAGTGCTGGAGCTATCACCTCTTCCCTTCAGACTCCCCGTTCCTGGGAGCGGTAGTGGCTGCGTGCAGTCCTTGTCCTCTAGGTAACAGCATTGGTCCCCTGTTGTTCTCGCAACCTTCCACCACTCTTGTGACCGACTCCTGCACCAAATGCCCTCTCTCCAACAAACTTGGCATGCTCTGTCTCCCTAGCACACCATGAC
>CAUYRT010097132.1:0-44311 GCA_963574885.1 Lepilemur ruficaudatus
CAGAATGCTTGAGTTCCTCACTGAAGGTTTGGTGAATATTTATTTTTTATTTTTATTTTTTATTTTTTGAGACAGAGTCTCACTCTGTTGCCTGGGCTAGAGTGCCATGGAGTCAGCCTAGCTCACAGCAACCTCAAACTCTTGGGCTCAAACAATCCTTCTGCCTCAGCCTCCTGAGTACTTGGGACTACAGGCATGTGCTACCATGTCTGGCTAATTTTTTCTATATATTTTTAGTTGTCTAACTGATTTCTTTTTATTTTTAGTAGAAATGGGGTCTCCCTCTTGCTCAGGCTGGTTTTGAACTCCTGACCTTGAGCAATCCGCCCGCCTTGGCCTCCGAGAGTGCTAAGATTACAGGCATGACCCCCAGCGCCAGGCCAGGTGCATTCCTTTCATTTTCCCTGGAGCACAGTCTGAGCCAGGGGTGAACTCTTACACAATTACAGTGGCAAAGATGTCAGCTGACCTCTATACACTACAACATCTCTCTCCCATTTTGAAAGGCAGCCCTCATTGTGGGGTTACTATCGGTCCCCAAACCAAGGTTTACCCAAATTCTAATGTTCATCATGTGGTAATAAGGACCAAAAACCACACAGCAGGAGAAAACAAACCTTTGCAACTTCAAAGACAAAATGCAGGTGATGTCA
Source organism: Lepilemur ruficaudatus (assembly GCA_963574885.1). NCBI lineage: Eukaryota > Metazoa > Chordata > Mammalia > Primates > Lepilemuridae > Lepilemur > Lepilemur ruficaudatus. Next base: position 654 of record CAUYRT010097132.1, read on the forward strand.
CCTGGAGGCCTTGGGCTGGGTCTCCAGTCAATTTACCAGCCCCAATGCATAGCTCTGCTCTGAGGGTTCTAAAGAAGAGGCTTCAGTTTCCAAGTGATGACCAGCAGCTTATTCTCATCCCTAACACAGTGACTACTCATCTATGGAATTTCAGTACCTAATAATAATCATGTCCATGCACAATCTCCCAATGGCACATTCTCTAAGGTTTCTGTACAGATTGGAGCACAATTTTCACTTCGACCTCAACATTCCATGTGCAATGCAGGTGTGTTTCCTCCTCTGGGCACTGCCTCTGAACACTGCCCCAACCTGCCCCACTGCTCTCATTTTGAACACCCACTTCCAGCCTGGTGCAGGGGCCCCCCAGTGGTTGATTTGATAATGCTTTGTGGGCTGGATCTCTTGGATTCTTATTTGGTACTGCCATTGACTTGGATCTCTGCCAGTCTGTTTTGTAAGAGCTGAAGGTTTTTCCTCCTCCTGTTCCCTGCTCACCTCACTCCCAGGCTGGCCAGTAAGTAGTCTGCACATAGTAGGAGCACCACAATGCATGCTGACTAATTCATGACAGCTGATGGCATGCAAACCAGGACAACGTGTGAGGAGGAACACAGACAGCACACACCTCCCATCCCCACGAGGTTGGCTAACTGAAGTCCCAACTGGGAAGCACATTCCCCCCACCCCCCTCCACTTTTTTTTTTAATGGTGCAAAAGCTTTTACAATCTCAGGAAAGATTTTTATATATTAATGGGCACATTTTGAAATTAACACCTAAGTGCTCTAGAAATTAACAAATGACTTTGATAAGGAACAAGTCTATGGATCCTGAGACCCTTCCTAATTCTAGGATGCTAGAGGTCTGGGATTGCAGGTGCATGGGGCTGAGGGTGTAGGGGCACCCTACATCCATAGTCTACACCTCCAAATCCTCTCCCTTCTGCATCTGTCCTAACACAGGGACAGCAATTCATGGTGCTTGCTAATGAATCCATGCGTGCTAACGCTGTGGGACTTGGCAGAGGCGATGAGAAAGGTGCGGGTCTTGGACACGAGCTTTCCTAAAAGTTTTCACTCGCCATAGAAAGGAAGTGAAGAGAGAGAAAGAAAAGAGAGGGACATCAGGCTGCAAGGACGGGCAGGGCCGGGTGGGGCAGGAGCACAAACAGTGACTGGATGTGGAGGAATATCAGGGCAGCTCCACATCTTCTAGAGACATCTCCACGGTGCAGATGTCATTATTATCGCTATTATTAAGTCTTTTGCACAAGTCATTCTTTTCTGTCTAAAAGGTTTTCATGATAGGTTTTAGCCTAAAAGGTATATTTTGCTGGAAGGTTACAGCTAAATATGTCCACTATACAGGAAGAATAGAGTAAAAAGCTACTTTTAAATCACAAGAGCATGTGAGCTCTCTGTGTGGGGGTTTCTTAAGGCAGTTTCCTTTCAAGTATTCAACAGACATTCTCTCCAAGGATGGTTTTGTAGGGTTATCCCACAACAAAAAGCAGGGGTAGGTCTGGCGGGGAGATTAGCATTAAAATTGCTTCAACGTTTAGACATTTCACATACGTTTAGACAGGTGTTGTTATTAAACTAGAATTTCCTTTCCTTACATTGCATTTGATCTTTGGTGATTGTAACAAGTGGGGTGGGGCTGCCCGATAAAGGGAGGGTGGATCAGAGACGTTTCAATTTTTTCCTCTCAGCTTCCTTTTCCATTGCTGGAAAGAATTCTGGAAATAAAGCAAATTGAATGCAAACTTGCTCTAGAAATTAACAAATGACTTCGATAAGGAGTGCAGCACCGCCTAAAGTGAGGAAGCAGAATGTGAGGAAACGGGCCTCGCCCAGGCTTCGTGCAGTGTTAACCCACCCACGTGTCCCGCGTGTGATGTTTACTCCTCACCGTGGTGCCGGCTCTGTCCCCTACATACTGGAACATACGATGCAAAGGGGGAGTGGGCGTTACTGTCCTCTGAGAACCTTCTGGTTTCATCTTTCCGTAAAGGAACAGCTTTTGCATTTTCAAGGCATATTAAAGAGTTCGTTTGCATTTAAAATGGGTGCTTGGGCAGTGATGATTGCATGGACGCTTCGCTGTGCTTCTGGGTTGTTCGGGTCCAGCCAGAGTAGGACCCTCCCTCGGGAGCAGGACTCCCGAGACCTCTGCTGTCCCTGCCATGGCTGCAGGACCAAATCCTTCAAAAGACAAGTTCTGGGGTTTGGGAGACCCTGGTTCCAACTGCAGCTGTGCACCGAACATGTTGACCACGCGACCTAGGGTGGGTCTTGTTGGGACTCAGAATGTGAAACCCCAAAGTAGGGCACCTTGGCGTGCGGAGTACTTTGAACTGAAGGACATTACAAGGGCCCCAGAAGGAAGTTCTCTCCGGTCTTCTTCCCTCCTGTCTCTCATCCCTCTTTCTCCCCCAAAGCAAGTCATAGAAACCAGAATTCCTCTTCCCCACAACAGGTCTCTCCTATAAAACCTAGAAGGTCACTTTCTCCCTTCTCCCTGGAAGACCCTCTTTCCAGAGGGTTCTTGCCACAGAGCCGGGAGGAAGGAACGCCACACAGAGAGGCAGAGGAGAGTCTGAGCAGACAGGCCTTGCTGGTGCCTACCCTCAGTCTCTTACTATCAGATCACAGCCTTTTCGTCCAATCACATTTCTATACAGCTGTCCATTTTTCTTCAAATCTAAGCATAAAAACATAATTCTCCCTGGGTTTTTGGGTCTTCATTCTTGTGTCAGGTAAAACTTTGATTAAATAAATGTGCTATACTTTTCTCTTGTTTACCTGTCTTTTGTTTTAGGAGTGCTGGCCGTGACCCTTATGCTGGGGAGGAAAGGCATCACGCCCTTTCTGACTCTGCAGTCACCTATCCTCTCTGAACCTCAGTTTTTTCATCTGTAAAATGGTGCAGATAATAACAACAAACATGTATACGGTGTATCTGTGTCTCACCGTTAGGAGGACAGATGTCTATACCAGCAAGCTGAATCACAGGCCGCCTGGCTCCAGACACTGCTCTCTACCCCGCATGGCCACAAGGCTCACAGCAGTGTCCTTGCCAACTTGGGGGTGTGAAGGGACCCCACACCCAGGTGAAACCCAGCATGGGTGCAGGAAGCAGACTGGCCTCTAGTGTGGTTGGGGCTGCCGTGTCACCAGTGACTCTGGGATTCTGATTTTGATTCCCTTTTAATTGGAGTGGACATGTGTTAGAAGGGAATAGCTTGAATGAATTTTTGTAATCAGTAACCAGACCAAGAAACGACAGAACACGACCAGCATACCAGAAGCTCTTGCACCCCTAGTCACTAACCCCTGAGGCTAACAGCTTTCCTGATTTCTTTCACCACTAATTAGTTTTGCTTGTTTTTGTTCTTTAATATGTGTGGGATCATACAGTCTGTATTCTTCTGTGTCTGGCTCAATATTGTGTTCTTGGGACTCAACCACATTGCTGTTTGTAGTTGTAGATCATTGTAGATTGTTACTGTTTTGCTGTATTGTATTCCAATGTGTGAATTTATCCTTTGTGTTACTGAGGGACATTCGGGTAGTTCCCAGTGTTTGGCTGGAAAAACAGTGCTGCCATGGAAATTCTAGTGCATTTGGTGCACATATATGTGCATTTCTGTTGAGACACAGGAGTGGGATTTCTGAGTCGTATAGCAGGCATATGGTCAGCTCCGCTACTTACTGCCAAACAGTTTTACAGAGTGAGTGCATCCATTTATATCTGCCCAGCAACAGACGAGAGTTCCAGTTGCTTCACACCCTTGTCAACACTTGGTTTTGCCTGTCTTTCATCTTAGCCATGCCAGTGGGGATATCGTGCTACACTGTGATTTTAATTTGCATTTCCTTGATGACTAATAGAGTTGAACAACTTGGTATTTATTCGCCAGCTGAATATCCTCATCTGTGAACTTCAAGTCTTTCTGCTCTTTTCTTTATGTGAGTTTGTCTGCCTTTTTCTTATTGATTTGCAACAGTTGTTAAAAAAATACATTCTGGATATGCATTGCTTGTTGGATACCTCTACCTCTATCTCCAGTAAAGTCTCTTACTGACCAACTTCCACCCTGGTCTGTGATGAAATAATAATCTGCCCACCAGCAATCAGATCACAATATTTCCTAGAGAACTTTTTTTTTTTAAGATAGAGTCTCACTCTGTTGCCCAGGCTAGAGTGCTGTGGTGTTGTCCTAGCGCACAGCAACCTCAAACTCCTGGGATCAAGTAAAAATCCTGCCTCAGCCTCCCAAATAACTGGGAATACAGGCAGGCACCACCGCACACAGCTAATTTTTTCAATTTTTAGTAGAAATGGGGTCTCACTCTTGCTTAAGCTGGTTTCAAACTCCTGAGCTCAAGCTATCCTCCTGCCTTGCCCTCCCAGAGTGCTAGGATTACAGGCATGAGCCGCTGCGCCTGGCCACCTAGAGAACTTTGATGTTTCACACAGGCCAATGGATCCTGAGAAATGTGTCTAGCAAGACATAGGCAAGGCTGAACCCCAACACCCAAATGACCAGCTTCTTGTCTGCTGAGTGACCACTGCTTAAATCTTGCTGCTTCCTGGACAGACGTTATGGAGATATCCAAGTACCAAATTGCCCCCACTTTTGACAGCATTCAACCCAGACCTCCTCTTCTTTCATCATCCATCCTCAGAGTGTCAGGCAGCCCAAAGCCAAACTCCCCCTGATAGAGACACTCCCAAAGTTCCTCTGGGCATGTTCAACCTTGCTGCAACATGCTAAAAAAATCAAACTTTGTATCACATATGACTATAGGCATATTCCTAGTCATCTCTGGTTGGTGGGCTTTGAGTATATTATTTATTGGGAGAGTGAAGTTTAAACGCACTACTAGTGCGAGCATGGAGGGGTGGATTGAGGGGCAGTTTTAGCCCTACATAATCTCCATCAGCAGCCTCTCCCTCTCATCTGCAGTTTGAATGCATCCCCCAAAGCTTGTGTGTTAGAAACTTGATTCCCAATGCAACAATATTACGAAGTGGGACATTTAAGGGGAGATTAGGACATGAGGGCTCTGTCCTCATGAAAGGATTAATGCTGTCACTGTGGGAGTGGGTTTCTTTAAAAAGGATGAGTTCATCCTCCTTACCTTTCTCTCTCCCCCACCCCTCTTTCTACCCTTCTGCTATAGCATGACACAGCAAGAAGCACCTCACCACTTAGGGGGGTCTGGATCTTGGACTTACCAGCCTCCAGAACTGTGAGAAATACATTTCTATTGTTTGCAAATTATCTAGTCTGTGGTATGCTGTTATAACATCACAAAACAGACTAATACAGCCTCCAAGCACCCTAAATAAACATGCAATATAGGCCCAGAACACTTTGTTTGTTATGCAAACACAACTTCAACAATAACCCTAGTCGTGTACTTCCAAGCAAATCACCTCCCCTAAGACTCTCCTGTGTAAGGATTTGGAAGCCTCTATTTCTCAAGTTCATTTCTCCTGGGCTTTGGATTCATAGGAACTGGCCTTGTGAATTGCTTTGCCCAATAGAATATAGGGGAGGGGGTGTTGTGCCAGTTTGGAGCCTAGGCCTCAACAAGCCCTGTGGTTTCTGATTGATCTCTTATTCACAAGGCCCCATACATCTGGCCTGTGAATAAATCTAGGATAGCCTGATAAAGGATGACAGAGCATGAGACTCAGTTGCTCTCACTGCCCAAGCTGAAAGCCAGCCAATTTCCCAAAGCCAAGCTGACTGGCTGCTGACAGCTGACTACAGACACATGAGGAAGCCAGCCAAAGCCAGAAGAACCACCCAGTTGAGCACAGCCCAAACTGCTGACCAACAGAACCACAAGCTAGATAAATAGTTATTGGTTTAAGCTATTAAAATTTTGGGTAATTTGTTACACAGCAAAGGCTGACTTATACAATACTACTCCTTTGAGAGCTGAGCAGAGATTAATTAATGAGCCCACAGGGTAGTTAGTCATCACTACTCAAAGGAGGATGCTTTTCAAACTCTTGTAAATTACTCTGTGAAAAAGAGTTCCATGGGCAGTTTTGAAAATCCTGCTATTATACTTCCTTTGTGAAAAGTCATGGTCCAAATTAGCACATTTAAAGTTTGTGAGGAACGTCACATTTAGAAAATAAACAAACAATGACTTAGCATGTCTTAAACACTTAGTTAAGGATCCTTATTTTCCATACAATGCCTATGAGCATCTTTCTTTCACTAGTGTCCTGAGATGACAATTTGGGACATGTTGATCTGGATCTATGAAAGATCCCTGGTTTACAATCTGTAGCTCATATACCTGGAGTCTCTATGCACAGATGGTGGGAGTGTTCAACACACTTTTTGCGTGTCAAAAAGGAGTGTCTACGTTCCAAGAGAGATTTGGGATTACCACTGTTTGTCTCAGAGTGCGTGGCTGTTTCTTGCAATTGTACCTAGTGAGGCAGCAGGCCGGCCACAGGTAGGGGTGCATGCAAAGCCTCTCCTGGAAAGGGCTGTGATAAAACCAACGCTGGCTCTAGAGAGTAGACAAGCCGCACGGAGGTAACTGCCAACATTCTATATTTACAGAAAACTGGCACTTCATAAATACCAAGCTTTGCTATTTATGTAGCTGTTTCTCATCAATATATGTGGGGATTCTGTAATTATCATGAGTGCCATTCAAAGGCTTCCAAAATCTCAGACAAATGAGCATAACAGATAGAGTCAGCTGAACCCTGCAGACACCACTGTCCCTTGGCTCTTACTCTTTGGTGCAACTTCACTGGTCTGCTGACAGCTTTGCTCTCTCAGGCAGGGCCCAGGCCTGAGCTGTGCCCAGGGTCTAGCTCAGTAGCTCCTTTTTTGGGGTGTGGGGCAGCTAGGGGAAGGCATATGGTCTACCTGCCTTCGTCTGCTCATTCTCCATTTTACAGCCAGCAAAATCCTTCCAAGATGTGGATGTGGTTGGGCCAATTCCCCGCTTGATTAAATCCCCTTAATGTCTTTCAGTGCTGCCAGGATAAAATCTAAACTCTTTAGGTGCTGGGGGCCCTGTGAGATCTAGGCCTCTCCCTTGTCTTAGTTCCTGCTATTTCCCATCTTGAGTCAACAACCACTTCAGCCACAGTGAGTGCCTTGAAATGCACAGATGCCCCGTTTTGTCTACGCTCTGACTCGGCATGAACTGTCCCACTGCTGGGAATACCCTTCCCTGCCCTTTTACCTGGCTCCACATAGATATTACCTCTTCTAGGGTTGCTGTGGCAGACTGTTTTCCAAAGATGGCCATGGCAATACCACTGTATCCTACCTGCTCTCCTGCAGAATGACCTTACCACACCCCTCACATATGGGTGGGCAGAAGGGACGCTAGGTTAGTTTCGGGGTAGCCTGGCAGCCCTGCTTTCTGCCTCTTGGAGCTCCGAGCTGCTGTGTGAGCCACTCATCCTCCTCTGTTGTCAAGAGAAGCCACTTGGAGCAGCACTGAGACACCAGACATGTGAACAAGGAGGTCGTCATGAATGTTCACCCTGGAGAGCATTCTGATGACTCTAACTCCACCTGTCATCTGCCTTCAAGGACCTCAAGCAAGAGCCCCTCCAGCTGAGCCCAGCCAACCAATAGATCTAGGATGCAAAGTAAGTTTTTTTAAGCCACAAAGTATTGGGGGGTGCTTTGTAATGCAGCAATAGATGTCCAGAAAGGCAGCCTTTTCTGTGGCCAAGACAGGATCAGGCAGTTCTGCAATTCATCTAGTGCATATTGGTGTGGCCAAACTGCTGGCTGTTGATGGCTGATATCTGTCTGCCTGCTTGGTCTACATCGCTGGTGCCTCCAGTTATTAAATACCTTGAATAACACCCCAGTCAGGGGGCCTGCAATGTGCTCTCCTAACAGCCTGTATCAACCCCTTTATACCAAATTAGTAACCCACCTTTTAGCTGTGGCAAGTTACCCCACTCCTCTGACCTCTAGGTCCTCCTATGAGCAGTGGGTACCACGGATCCCTCTTTCTGAGGACTGCGAGGGTGGAAAGAGACACAGTGCGCAGAGTGCCTAGAGCAGTGTCCTGGCTACGTAACTGCCTGCTCATTTGCCTGCCTCTCCCATCGGACTGTGGGTTCCGAACGCTTCACCACCACTGAGCTCCTCCTGCCTGGCACACTGCCTGCTGTCTTGGAGGTGCTCAGGAGCACTTGTCAAAGGAAACAAAACATGGAGGCTTGTTTTTGGTTCCTTGTCCTCTGCCCCACCTCCGTGAGATAAACCCAGGGGCTGGCCTGGTGGGAGGCCCCACCACAGCTAGCCCAGAAATTCTCCTCTGGGACAGAGAGCAGGGCCTGTCTCAAGATGCCCTCAGTGTGGTGGGGACTCCATGAAACACAAGTGAGCTTGGACATCAGACACTGAGATGGTCTCTGGGGATGCAGTGGCTCCGTGTGGATGAGGGAGCAGTGAGTATAGACTCAGGCACTCAAGAGTCTGGACCAGCCCCTCTCTGTGTCAAACTTGAGGCTGGCTAAGTGGCCCTGAGAGCAGGGCCACAGTCCCCAGCTCCATCTCAGACTCCCGGATCCTCTGGGAGCTTATAGGAATCAGGCAGTTGTTTTTAGATCTAGGTCTAGAATAATGGCTGAGAAAACTGTTCAAATGACATTGTCCACTGCTCAAGCCTGGATTTCCTTCTAAACTGTTACCCTGGGAAGGGGGCCTCCCTCCCTGCCGCTGGAATGCTGGAGCCCACGGCCTAGGGTCAACCCCAGCCCCATCCATCACTCAGGAGCTGCAAGCCCTGGGCAAGCTGCTTAATTTCTCTGTGCCTCAGTTTCCTCACCTGTGAATTGGAGAGAATAAAACCTATGTCACAGGGGGTAAGTTATTTAAGCTCTCTGAGACTTAATTATCCATCAGCAAGATGGAAATGAGAACAGCCATGTGTCAGGACAAGCTGAGGTCCCTGCAAGGGCTGGGGAAACTGCTTCCACCTTCCATAGCTGTCTGACACTTCCAGTCTGTATCCTGGGAGATGCTCCTAGGAGGTGAGGACATGTCTTATCTATCCCTCACTGTCTCCGTTCTACCCCTCTCATTTACAAAGTTCTTGACAAATGTTTCTTCATTTGATTAACTGGAGGTATCTATGCATACATTGGCTAAACATGACATAAACAATTTGTTTCCTTGGACTAGTTACTTCTTCAAGCCTCGGTTTACTCATTTATAAAATGGGGAGGATCAAAGAGACTTGGGAGGATTTTAATCCACAGTTGAGAAAGTGTGGGGAAGACCTTGGACCCCTCTAGCCACACAGTGGGCCCAGCCAATGCTATTTCCCCGTCCTCCAGACAGCCTGGGAGCAAAACAACTGCAGAGCAATATGTGTACATTCTATGCTTCCACATGCCATGCTTCTCTTGCTCCCACTCTTCCCTGTAAGCATCTTAGTAGCAGAGAAGAATTCCTAATTATTTGGTGGATCGCTTTTTTTTTGGGTGGGGGGGACTTCTGGGAAACCCTGTGATGCACTTAGTACCCACTGCTGGGTCCATTTGTGGCTGAAGAATAAAATGGGGTATCACTGGCTTGTGAACCTGGTGGCTTGGCTTACAACAGAGGAACAAAATACTGGGGGATGGTTCTGCTCAGCTCCCACCCTGATGCACGTGCAGAACTGGTGTGACTACAGCACACAGACCAGCGGGACCACAGGCAGCCCAAGTTAGGCATTGGCTAGCACCTTGCCCCGCCTTTACTATTATTCTCTTTTCAACAGCGGCTCTTATTTGTGACAAGGGTCCTGCTTCTTGCATGGAGCAGCTGTCTGCCTTTGTTCTGTCCACACTGATCATGTGACTAGATCCAACCCCCGGGGCCACAGAGACTAGTCTTCCACTTCTAATCAGAAGGTACTGAGCCTCCTTCTCAAGTGCCTGGCTATAGCCCAATGCTCAACCTCCCAGCTGCTGTCTGGGAAGTTTTATTAATAGTCAGGTAAAATCAAGCCTCCGGGTGTGTTTCCAGGAACTTCAAGCTCCTTGGAAGGGGCTGAATTCCGGGGAATCCCACAATGTCCCAGGTATCCAGGGATGGATGTTTCAGGTGACCCAGGAGCCCTTTTCTCTTTGGCTGTATAAATTATAGATCTTGGAGTTAGACTGAGAACCTTTTCCTCATTTTAAAGAGGAAGAAGCCAAAATCCCAAAGGGCAAGTGACTTACTCCAGGTCATAGAGCGGGTCAGTGGTGGCTCCAGAACAGAATGACCCTACACCACTGAGCTGTCATGGAAATCAACAAGCCAAAGGTATTGACATCACACATCCATACTCCTCCTCCTTTGGCAAATGGGCCTGGGGCCATCACCACTTTACCCCAAAAAGAAACAGAGAGAGATCCTCGACACTCAACTGATCTGAGGATGTTCAAAGCAGCATGGCGCTCCTGGTGTTTGTTGCTGCTCAGCCATTACAATTTCTTTGCATCTTCTCATTAGAAAGATCAAAATAAGAAACAATAGAAGTCCCTGCCCATGTCTTACAGTGTGGGACACTCCCTCTCCTTCCCCTTTCCTGCTGTGTCTCCATGCCAACGCCGTCACTAAATCAAGTATCTATGAATACACTCTCGGAAGAGCTTTTTACTTCCTTTCCAATGCTCTTTTTTTTTAAACGAGGGCCAGCAAGTTTCACAAGGAATGACACAATCAATCACCTCTGGAGTCACACTGAGCTCTTTCTAGTTTGAACAGATTCCTCTCTGAGCTGACTTGTCTATTTACTATAGGAAGGGAGACAAGAAGATTCACTTTTTGCCATTTTTGGTATAGAAAGGTCTGATTCCTCTGCCAGCAGAGCAGGGAGTGAAGCAAAACTTTCAGGCAGCAGGCTGTTGCTGAGAGTCCACATTGCAAGCAAGAACTGGGATGTGTGTAGCAAACTGCACAAGATAGCAGTACCTATGGTCAAAGCGGGATCAAAGAAACAGGGTGTACCCAGGTATCCAAGGTGGGACGAGCTAGGAATGAATGTTTAAGGAACAGGCGGAAGGATTGGTGGAGGGAAGAGGTGAACTTGGAGAGGTGGGCAGGACCAGATTGTGCAGTCCTGATTCTAGAATATGTTCTTAAAGCATCATTTGGACTCCATGGAGTGTGGACATGAGGGCAAGGCCCATTAGCAAGCTCTTGCAGTGGGGCCACACCAGTAGAGACGAAGAGAAGGAGAGAGATGGAGACACAGGTTGAAAGTGAATGGCTAGAGTCTGCAGATGGGTGGGGTGGAAGGGAGAGAACTCAAGGCTTATTTCTAGGATTCCAGCCTGTACAACTCAGTGCATGGTGGTGACAATATTGAGATGCCAAAGCTAAGGGACAGACAGGTGTGCAGGGAGAATGAAAGGTTTCTTTATTTTCAAAGACAAAAGTCTCTTAAAACCTCATAGCTACATTTCACACTAGATCTGAACTCCATGTAAACCCAAGAAGTGTTTCTGGGTTGCCAAGGAACGTACACACACATACCATACATACATACGTATATCTCTCACACATGCAAACCCACATGTATTCCAAATCACACTTTGAGTAGTTGTGCCTAATATGTTAAAACTTACTGCCTGTTGTGTTTTACAAAAAAGTTATAGTACCATAAATATATGTATTTGTAATGTGTGCATTTGGATCCAAGTGTGGGGATAAAGTCATCCTGTGGGACCCACCCTCTGTGAGGAGGAGTAAGCGGTCTTGCCACAAGCTAGCTCTGCAAAACCAGAGTGATAAAGTCAAATGGACTTGGGCCTGTGTCCAGGAGGGAATGAGAGAGCCCAGAACCAGCCCAAACTGCTGGTCGCATCACAGCTTCTGATGCCCAAAAGCATTATGCTAACTGCCCAAACCACACCTCTGCCTAATCCCTGTGGTCCATGGTGCAGAGGAAAAGGCAGTGCTCACAAGTCCAAGAAGGGAAAAAAAATAACTCCTCAGGCTTCCACCTTTGTACATAAAACAGCAGCAATCAGAGTGCTAATGAAATAGCTGAGAAGACAGATTCCGTGATTACCTTTGGAATCTACTCATGAGCAAGCAGCAGGAAGTCTTTCAGAATTCGGAGGATAAATCATAGGAGCCAATGGAAAGCATCCAAACCAAAGGTCCAATAGTGAGGGCCATACGTAGACCTAATTTGTAACGTGCTTAGGGATTTCTAGGCAAAAGGACATGTCATCAAGAAGTCTACTTGCAAACAGAGTCTAGGGTTCTTGGGAGAAATGGTGAAGAGAACCTTAGAAAATAAGTCTCTCAAACAGAGCGCCACCAGGAGTCAAAAGCACACCGCCTGAGGGTAAAGGGATGGGAAATGGGCACCATCTTGAGCCCTCAATTATGGTGCCTGGGAGGGTTGTTGACTGAGTTTATTCCAAATGTCCTCTGAACCAGCTCTTGGGATCCGGTTCCAAATTTCTCAACAAGATGAGTTGTACAAATTGAAAGGACACGTTATCTTTGGGGCCCTTGAGGTTCCTTAAAGTCTAAGAACAAGAGAGCACCAGAAGTGGGAACAGTTTGGGAAAATCTTCTGGAATCTTTGACGGGAGCAAAAAACGAGCTGGAAGCTCAGGGATGCAGAGGGGTGTTACAGAGCATGGGCTCTGGGCCTTCACTGGGTGGGGCCCTGGGGTCTGGAACAAACCTGGCCGCTTACTTCCCAACAGTTGCCTCCCAGGCCCGGTGGGCTTCGGAAAGCAAAGCCACATTCCTAAACCTCCCCTCCACCCATCCCAAACATGGGCACCTTTTATATGTGGGACACTGAGTTTGGTTGCAGAAATAATACCTCAGTAGATAGAGTCCAGTCCTTCAGGAAAGAATTTAACTCAGTAGAAGTTGGAGAACATTGTGATCCTCATTAATGATGATGTTTGTTTAGATGCCATGTCTTTGTGCAAATGTTCAGAAAGGACTCTGAGTCACGGTTAAGTTGTGAAATAGACACATCTTTGCAGGGGAGGTCTCTGCTGTCCCTGGATGTTTGCAATGTCCAGGCTACCTGGGCAGTACGGACATCAGGAGAGAGACAAGGCATGGCCCTGGTATGGGAGACCTGTGTGTTCTGCCTTGGAATTGCTCTCTCCTGCCTTGTATGCTGGAGTAGCCTGAGTATTTAATTTAGTCCATGTGTCTTGAAGAAGGCCTGGCCCCAAAAAGTTCATCTTGTTAGACTTAGGATTGATGGAACCTCCAGAGCCTTATGAAAACACTGGTAAATAACTCACCACTTGTGTGGACAGGCTCTATACTTAGCAACCAAGATATCAAGCACACATTGTTCATTCATTCGTTCACATGCTACCCACTCAGCAAGCAATTCCTCCATGCAAGTTGCCATTCTGGGAATTATGGGGACATGAAGATCACTAAGCCATGGTCCCAGCTCTCTACCTTCAATCTGGAAAGAGGGGAAGGACATGTTATAGGAGGGCAACAACGGAAAGTGGAATTCAGAGTTGGGGGAGATCAGTGCTAGTGTCAAAAGTTTCGCTGTTCCTTTTGAGAAGTAAAAGAAGGCTTCAACGTGGCGAATGTCAGGCTGCGGAATGTGGACGGGAGAAGACCCGGAGAAAGACTTCGGCTGGACCTGGACCTTCAGGCTGACTCCAGGTGTGGGCACAGGTGCAATCTGCCCCTCTGTGGGGCTGCCCAGATGGGCAAGACCTGGTGTGTGTTGTCACAGGCACTGTCCATGCCCATCCTTGTCCCTGGGCACTCACATTCCTGTCATGCCAACCCCACAACGACCATTTGCATGAGGGCTTTGGAGCCTGCTTGGCGCCCCCGACTGTGGGGCCAACTGGACATGTTGTGAGTTAGGGACCCTCAAACAACAGCCAACAACAGACAGTTGCTGGTGGATAAACACCCAGGTCCCTTGCACCCCTGCTGGGATAAGTGGAGGTGGATGTTCCCCACTACCTTCAAGTTCCACAGTGGGGTTAAGCTCCAGCCACCCGGCCATGGGGGTAACCGGCTTGCCCACACACCTGGTATTGGCTGCCGGCCTTCCTCTGCCTCACGTCCCCCCAGGGAGCTTCCTGGGACCATCCTCTCAATGCAGTTCTGGCCCTGGACTCCTTGTCTCAGGGTTGGCTTCTGGGGGAGTCCGCCTAAGACAGCTGTCTTGGCTACAGGAGCTCTTCTGGTGCAAATCCTCAAGGATGAAACCACTCCTCAAGATACTGACTGTGGAACATGCTGCATATCCAGCTTCCTGGGGTGGAGAAGCTTCTTTGCTTTAAGGTCAGTTTTTTTGTTCGACTTGATACCCCTTTCTGAAGTCTCTACATTGTAGGCAGGAGATTGGGTAGCGGGAGGGAGGAGGAAGGACAGGTAGAATGAAAAACAAAAAAGTTCCTACTGGATAGCATTTACTCTGAGGTCTCAGGGAATGAAAAATGGCAGGTCTTGTACTGAGGTTCTCCCGAGAACAGAATGGGCAGCAAATGCTTGGCACAGAGAAAAAGCCATTGAGCACGATATTCAAAATACACCGAGTGTTTTCTGAGAAATTAAGGGCATTCAACTGGCTATTTTATCCAGACTGATTAGTTGAATATTTGCTAAAGACTAGTTCTTTGAGCTATGGATGTGATAATTCCAAATAGCAGTACCTCATTGTTTACTTAGCTTCTGTACTGCTGTTTTTCAGAGGGAAATAATACTCCTATAAGTTGTACACATGGTCCGTACAAAACTATTATATGCAAATATGTGACTGTTGGCAATGTCAGCTCAGAAGAACAAATGAAGTTTATTTACTATATAAAAATAAATAAATAAAAATAACATACATGGAGTGGGGAACAGGTGGACCAAGTAATAAATTAAACAACTAAATGAAGAAGAGCAAACAGCAGGCTGCGGGTATCTGGTCTCCATACGCAAACAGTCAGTATCTAAGCAGTATGCATGCTCTCTCTATTGAAGGGGAGGGATGAGATAAAACATAAAATTATCTCTCTCCCACTACCATTTGGGGCCCTGATAAAATCAAATTTGAAGCTGTTTACTGCAGAACTCATCCCCAAATTTATTTCTATTTTGTGCTTGGCTCAGGACATGACCCGAAGTGGGAGCAGAGCAGCTCCGCCCGACCTTTCTCTGCGGGTGTGCAGGAGGGACCGGAGTCTCAGGATTCTGCCTCTCTGTCACCTCCCAGGCTTTACAGCAGGGCCTACTTTGCATGATAATACTGGCAGGTGATATTTATCAGCCTGTGACTCAGAAGCAGAACTGGGTATGGGGACCCCAGTGCCAGTCGTTTACCTGGAAGGGGGAACCCCAGGAAGTGCCAGGAGAAGAACAGGGACATGGGTCAGGGCGGGAAGATCAGCTAATAAAGGTAGGCTTTTGGGTGGGCAATGAGTACCCTTCCCGCTTGGGGAGCTCTGGAAGGCAGAGTAGGATGTGCGTTTTAGTCGGTGCAACTGAGGCACGAGGGAACTGAGGTATTTATCCACCACCAAGCCCCTTTCCGTCTGAGGCCTGCTTCTGGGGGCTACTGGGGGCTACTTCTCAGCTGTCCTGTCTTCAGGTAAAATGGGCTGTGGGGGCCAAGAAAAGCCCAGAGTGACAGGGGCTGGAAGGTGGAAGTTGGGGGGGTGGTACACACAATTCATAAGCACTGAGGGCACAGGTCGGGGATGGTTTATTCAGTGCGGGACACTCTGCCAAGAGCTTCACACACCTGCTTTCATGTATGAGGTGGGTGCTGTATCTCCAGTGACAGATGAGGAAACCGAAGCTTGGCAAGGCAAAGCAGCTGGCCCCCGGCGACAAGTGAACAAGTGGAAAGGCTGGGACTGAACTCGGTGCGTTTCCCTCCAAGCGCTTGCTCTGAATGGCACACGGTACATCCAGCTCAGCTCCCACAGCACCAAGCCCCAGCAAGGCCATGTGGAGCCAGGGGGCCGCATGCTTAGACCTGGGCCCTCGGAATCAAGTCTCATGAGCAAGGGATCAGGCAGTGATTTAAGATGTATCCAAACGTAATTTACTCTCTTTGTGCTAATCCTCTCTGGACACCGGTTTTAGCTTTGTGTTGACACTGACAAATTAAGGACATGCTCAGCACTTTTCCAAGAGTAAACAGCAAATTCCACAAGCTGTTCTAATCATTTTTCTTTTCCAGAGTAAAATCCCTTAACTAAACACATCTGCCTAGAAGTGAGTTGTTGCTGGGACCTTTCTGACCAGATCACATAGGTCCCCTTAAATTTTAAAACCGCCTTGGTTAAATTTACTCCTGATGCTATTGTAAATGAGGTTGTTTTGTTATCTTTTTTTAATCAGCTAGTGCATTGTGAGTGTATAGAAATGCTACTGATTTTTGTATTTTGATTTTATAACCTGCAAGTTTATACTGAATTTGTGTATCAGTTCTGATAGTTTTTTGGTGAAGTCTTTAGGGTTTTCTACATATAAGATTATGTCGTCAGCAGACAATTTCACTTCTTCCTTTCCTATTTTATAGTTAACAATGATGTATATTTCAAAATTGCTAAAAGAGTGGATTTTAAATATTCTCCTTAGAAGGGATGATAAGGATGTGAGGTGATGGATATATTAGTTAATTAGCCCACTTTGCTCATTCCACAATGCATACATGTATGGAAACATCACATTATACCCCATAAATATATACAATTACTATTTATCAGTTAAAACATTTTTAAAAACCCCTGAAGCAGGCAGTCTCTCCCTGAGCCCTGGGCTTGGTGGAAATGCCAGTTGCAGAGGGGCTTCCTGTGACGTCCCAGCCCTGTTGCTCACCAGGATGGCAGCTGTGTCCGAATGGACTTGGCTCTGGTCCCAGGACGGGAGGTGATGTTAAGCAAGCACAGGTGAGATGTCTTCAGTAGGTTGTGGGGAGGGGGAGAAAGTGAAGTAAACTTAACATTTACTGAGCACCTACTATCTGCTCCCGCTTTATAGAAGTAGAAACTGAGGTCAGGAGAAATTCTGGGATTGGTTCCAAAGCCCTAGGCTTATTCGTTATATTCACACTTTCTCACTTCTACTCTGAGTGTCCTTCCTCCTCCTAGAACATCATGTCCCAGCCTTATTTCGGTGAGCCTGGGGGCCGGGCAGTGCCTTCTGCACATCCTGCTTGTTTGAATGGCTATCCCGGGGCCATCCTTAAGAGGACTGAGTAAGGAGCAGCACCTCTTTGCTGGTGACATTTTCTCTGGCCATCTCTGCTTCTAGCTTTTAAGTTGACAACATAAGCAAAGGGAGGGGAGATGCTGAATTAGAATCCATGGCTTGGCCATCTAGGGTACCCGCTAGCCACACGTGGCTATTTACATTAATATCAATTAGAATGAAATAAAACCAAAATCAGTTCCTCAATCACTCTGGCCACGTTTCAAGTTCTCAACAGCTGCCCATGGCCCACGGCTACCGTATTTGACAGCAGAGATAGAGAAGACTTCCCTCAGCACAGAAAGTTCTGTTGCACAGTGAAGGTCTATAAACATAAAGCTGAGTCTCAGAGCCAGAAAAGCAAAACGATAGCCTTGGAAGACAAAAATAACCCCTGGGGCTGAGGGGGAAAGTGAGCTTAGATACACAAGGTACGGGGGCCTGGGGTGCTGGGGAAGGGGCCTCTCGGCCCCCAAGAGCTGCTGCATCACAAGTTTATTCTTTGGCTTTTAACAAAAGCAATCTGGGTCTGGGGAAACACATCCAGGAAAACCACTCTTCCAGATATTAAAATTGAACAGCAGAAATAGCTGGAAGCAGCTCGGGCCCCAGGAAACAAAATCCATTTGTTGAGGCCCCTTCCAGAAAGAAGAGCTCCCTCCCCCCTCCTTTGGGACTGAAAGGGGGACAACAAGCCGGGAGTAAGGGAGCCCTTCTCACCTGGGACTTGCGCTGTCCCAGAGAGCTTCCCCAGCCTCGGGGAACACCTCCAAATCAGTCTTTGCTTCTGCTGCAGGTGGGGAAGCTGGGACTCCTCTGCCCTCCATGTCCCCCAAGGGAAGCCATGGGATTCAGTCAGCTGGCTGGTTGAGACCTGACCCAGGGGAGGTCATCCCATAGAGCTGGTGACCCCTGGCCAGGCAGGAAACATATGAGCTGTGCCCGTTAGAGACTTCTGGGGACTATGAATTAAGAAACTGACCAGTGCAGGTAGGCAGTGAACAAGCAGGTCAGGCCACAAAAGACGACACCAGGTAGCGTCAGGGCCAGAATGGGAGCAACAATGCACATCACAGAGAAAAAGGCCTGTGTGGGGAGGGAGGGACAGAGAGGTCCAGGCCATCGCTCTGCCAGGCTAGGGATACTGCAAGATTGAGACAATTTGAAATGGACCAGGACAAGCCACAAACCAGAAGGAGGATACCATATGAACAGCTTCCCTCCTGTTCCCATGCCCCGGTCACTTCCATCACTTCTGTCCCAAGGGCCTTCTTCCCAGGCCATCCATTTCCTCTGCAGTTTTGGGGAGCAAAAGAATCACCATGAAGTCACAAGACAGAAATCAGCACTCTTGAGTCTAGAGGCTGATCTGGGGACGGGAGAGAGCATGTGGAGGTCTGCTTGTAATGCAAGATTCCCCAGTTCCCAGACCAGACTGCCCTCCTGGGCTGGGGAAGGATGAAAAAAGTGTGCACAGGAGTTAAGGGGGCTGGGAGACCACCCACCTTGAGATCAAGCTCTGGACACCCTCACCTGTGGACAGTGAAAGGAATGACATTAATGGTCCTCTTTGTCATTCCTGGAGTAATGACCTCCACCTAGGGGAGCCCTGGCCTCATGGCAGCACTAGAATCCTGCCCGGACTCTCCATGTCCCGCCCTGCAGGGAGACCACCTCCTTTATTTCACAGGAGCCCTCAAACGCACTGGAGGCTGGGGTGCTGTGAAGGTAGAGATGTGGACACAGGCATCCCCACCAGTGGACAGAGGGGACCGAAGGCAGATGGCCAGGGACCTCCCATGAGGTCCACACGTGTTGCTCTGGGAAGCTGAGGTGGCCCAGATGGCAGCTGCCCCAATAGCTCAGTGGAGGGAACAGTCCCCTCTGTGTGGACTCCTGAGTTTCCTGTGGGACGTCTCCAAGTGTATCCAGGGTTTAGAACATGACGACGCACATCAGAAACATCCTTATTGATGTCCTTCCCCCTGCACATCCATTGGCAGGTTTGGGTTGCTGGACTGGTTAGCAGCCCTTCTCCCAAACAGACTCACTGAAGGGCTTCCTTAGCCATGGCGACAGAATCATTTTCAGATGTGTGGTACTTTATAGTCCCTTACACATAAGAGTGTGGAAACATCTGCCTACCACGAGAGAGGAATCACATTAAAAATGGGAAAAGAAGGCTCGAAGTTCAGGAAGAATATTCTTGAAAGCTGACAAGGTGCATAGTGGGTATTTATTCCTGCTGTGGAGTCTGATCTATTAAGGACAGACAGCTGCCCACACCGTTCTGAGAAAGAATTTCAAATATCGATTACTTAAAGCTTCCTTTACTGGAAGAAAAAATGTGTAGCTTGGTTTATAATCTCAAAGATTTGGCTATCTATGTCCTGTAGGATAGCACGCAAAATTTCACAAGATATTTATAAATCACAAACTACATTTCTAGAAAATTATTAAACAGTCTTCTTCCTCTATTTGGGGCAAGCTAGATGGATTATAGGGTGCAATTTTCCCCAGACAGGGACTCCTGCTTTCAATGTCTCAGTGTGATACTAGGCTGGATATAAAACAAGTTCTAAGACAAGCGTGATTTCTCTTGGATATCTTTTGTTGAAAATGTTGCAAAGATCATGGATTTCCCCACTGACGAACAGGCAGAAGGAACAGAAAACTTTTTTTATAAAATGCAATGTCAGGGCTTAGGGTTTCTGATTTCCACAAAAACAGAATGATCCAAGAGAAACTTAAAGCTACAGTGTTCAGAAAGGTGAACCAGAAATGGCCGTTTGAGTTCCACAAAGCACGCACAAAAGAGGGAAGTATTTACATGAAAGAAAAGAAAAAGAGAAGCAAACTTTGACATTAAGGTTTAAAAGATTGTGTCGAGGGGGCCTCAGAATCATCTGTGTCCCCAGACCTGTACCCAGCTGAGGTTGAAAGCTGCAAGTCTTAGCAGAAAAGTACACTCATGGGGCCCAAATGGAAGGGGGCAGTTTGAGTTTAGGTGCAAACAGTAAATTTGAATAGGTTGTAGAGTATAATTTGAAATGGTGGGGCACTCTGGTTGACATCTGTGATTAGGGCCAGTTAAGCCCATGAAAGGACAGCTTCATCCCTGGGGCAGCCTGGGTGACAGGACCCTCTCCTGCTGGGACCCTCTCCTGCCTGGGTGAGGCAGACCCAGCTCCTCAGAGGCCTAGGGACGCCAGGTGCTGGTCAGTCCTCCATAATCACTCTGGGTAACCCTCCCCAGGCTGGGGGTGCTCCTCGGGGTCCCTGGGACTCTGGGATCTCCTGCCCAAATGGCCCTGAGCCTTTTTCTGTGGCCTGCCTGGATCTTTCTCAACTTGCTGGTGGGCAGACCACTCTGGGCTACCCCTGGCCATGCCTGACCACCGTATTCAGCCCTCATCCAAGGCAAGGAGGGGTGGCCACGGGATGGCGCCATTAGGAATCTGCTTCCCACCACTCCCAACGCGGCAGCTAAGTCACCTTGTGGTGCTTTTCATGCAAGTTCCCACCGCCCTCTCCGCCCTCTCACTCTCACTCTCCACCACCCACGGCCCGGGTTTCTGCTCCCTCTGGGCTCCCTGACATCTCACATCTCTATATCCTTGTCCAGGGGGTTTCTCAATCCTGCCTGGAATCCCTTTTCCCCATTCTCCTTTGGAAACTGCCTATCTGCTCTGCAAGAACAGCACAGCCCTGCCTCCCTGATGCCCAATCGTGCCTTCTCTGAGCTCCTGCACGCGCTGCATAGACCGTGACCGGCATTGAGTGCACGGCAGGTGCTGGCCACAGCGGTTCTCTTCACAAGACAGTGGGCTGCTGCAGAGTGATGCTGTATGTATCTCAGGCATCTGGAAGGGCCCACCCAGGACTACCGCACTGCAGGGGCTCAGGAAATGCATTCTAGATGTCCAAGTGCAGGAAATCTGTGTTTAGCTTCTTATAGCTTTGACTTGTGCATTCATCTGTTTCCTGCTGGCAACTCAAATGCCAAATGTGTGCCCTTGCAGTGAATCTTCTTACATCAGGGATGTTCATTTAATGATTCTGGAGCATCCTACACATGCTGGGCAACATGGAAGATGAAGCAGAAAAAAAAAACTGTTCATTCCTGCACTGAACAAATAGTGACTGAGCAACTTGTGCTGTTCAATGCGCAAGACACCGTATAAAAGGGACTTCTCTCATGAGGCTTATGTCCAGGTTGGGGGCTGCATATGCTAGTGGGTAGGATAACATAAGATTTTGTACTTGACTTCAGGATCAGCACCAGCAGGCCCACCTAACATTTGTCTCTGCCACGTACCAGAGGCGTCCCCCCTGCTCTGCCCACCTGGCTCCACTCTGCACTACGCACGTGTGTGTGGACACCCCAGGCAGCAAGTTAAAGTTTGCCCTACCTGGGTCTCTTCCTTCCAGGATGTGGACCCAGGGAGGAAGCTGCACAGGCCTTGGCAGCGGGCTCAGGGTTATCTGGGTGGGGAATTCTGGGGTTCTGCCTGCCTGGAGTGTAATCTTGAAGAGATGGGCACTGACCTCGGCCCCTGGACTCCTTGTCGTGTGGATTCTAAAGTGCAGGGCCCAGCGCAGGGGCTAGGAGTGGCCTTAGATACCAGTGACTTCAAAGTGCTAAGCTGGAGGCTTCTGCCCACTCTTTGAGGAAGTGTCTAAGGGGAATAGTCCCCATTTTTTGTCCACTTTGCTTTTACTCCAGCCTGGAAAAGCATTCCCACAGACAGCAGAGGACTTCCTGGGTACCCTGGGCTCATGAAGGGCATGAGAAATGTACCCCTCCACCTTCAGCTGATGATTCAGTGGGTCTAGCGAGAGCTGGAGGTGGGGAAAAGGGCCCTGCAGCTGCAGGTGACAACACCACCTTGGGAGGGTGGAAGCTCGTGCCCTGTTTGGGCTGAGAGTGGAAATCTCATCTCGCAGATGTCGAGGCATCAGAGTGCTAATGGCTACGGGGGAATTCTGGATTCAACCCCGTGTCTGGGTCTCCTTGGCTCTGCGACATGGAAGGCTCCTCGGTGCCGAATGTGGCCTCACTATTCATAGCTCAGTGCACTTGCTTCTTCTGAAAGGCAGGGAATGCAGAGATTCTCCTTGCTCGTTGGGTATTTTCAGAGGATGTCTTTGCTGAAAAGGGACTTTTCATGCCCTTTTTGGGAGAGGGTGTTAGGAAAGAGTTGAGTTGATTTCTTCCGCCCTGAAAGGGAGTCAAGCCTGGGGTGGCTCAGGGGCCCAGACACATCAACTGTCTTTCCAGAAGCCACACACAAAGCAAGGCCAGCACAGTCCAGGTGGGGTTCAAGCCCATGTCTGCTCTGACTCCAGAACCAAGGATGTGTCTGCTAACCTTCTCCAGGTGTGGATTGAAAAGGAAAGTCTCTGTCCCCTCCCTTGAATCACAGTAGGCTTGTGACTGCAATAGAGTACATGGTAATGACACTGTGGGACTTCCAAGACCAAGTCACAAAAGGCCGTGTGGCTTCCTCCTTGTTGGCATAACCCTCCCTCTCTGGGCCCTGGGCTGCCATGTGGAAGTCCTACCACCTGTGGTGCTCTGGCCAGTGGTCCCAGCTGGGCCGGTCCTTCAGCCATCCCAGTCCAGGCACCAGACGTGGGAGTGAGGACACCCCAGGGGGTCCTCCAGCCCTGGTCCTCCAGCCCCAGTGCTCCAGCTCCAGCCACCTGAGTTGGTCCCTGCAAGGCCCCAGATTCTATGGAGCCGCATTCCCACCGTGCCCTTTCTGAACACTCGACACCCAGAACCCACGGGCAAACCAAAATAGTGACTGGCACCCCACTAGACTTGGGGAGTCTGTTTCACAGCAATAAATGGCAGTATTCTGAGGGAGAAGGAATGCCACAGAGACAGGGAAGCAGTGATGTTAGCTAGTGCAGAATGTGGCCTAGAGCTTTCTGGTTCTGCAGCCAGCCACTCTTCAGACATAGCTCCACCCATGCCCTCCCCAAACCCTCCAAACGGGCACACGGTGAATCAAAGACAGACCTCCTGGGTCTGTGGAGGGAGATGCTAGGACAACGGTGGACATTAAGGGGCCAGAAGGGAAGGGAACAAGCTTTTGTTGATCACCTATTATGTGCCAGACACTGTCGGTTGCCATTACACTTAATCCATTAATTTAACAAATGCTTTGTCCCTGCCCTGGGCTAAGAACAGGTCTGGGAATGAAGCCACGTACAAAACAAAGTCTCTGTTCTCACAGGGCTTACAGGTGAGTGAGGCTGACAGTTAATAAGCAAATAACCGTGTAAGGGCAGGTAGCATGAAGAAAAATTAAGCGGGGTGAGGGGAATACCGCGGCATTTTAGAAAGGCTGGTTAGGAAAGAGCTCCCCTAGCAGTTGGTGTTTAAAGCAGAGAGTGAGGAAGGTTAGTGCAGTCTGCCGACGTCAGAGTCCGCACTTTGGGCGCTAATACGAAGGAAAGAATGCAAAGTAGACGTCTTCCAGCCTAGGAAGCTGCGGCCTTTCAAAGATGGTCCATTCGGAGATGGCCCCTACAGGGCCAGGTGTGTGGACAGGAGGGAGGGGAGATTCCTCTGGGGGCACTTCAGCTGTCCCCTGCCACCTCCAGGCCTGCTCCGCAGAGCCCCCAGGCAGAGGCGCTAGATGGGTACTTACACAGAGCACGTGGAGGACCACTGCGCCTTGTCTTCTGTCCTCGTTGGTGAAGATGTCATTGGGGAATTCATTCAGGGCTAAGGAACAGAGAAGGAAAACCAGCTCAGTACAGGTGACAACGTTTTCAGTGCTCTGGGTCTGGGATGCCATCGCCAGCCCTGGTTTTAGAGTCCCGGTTTTAGCAAGGGGTCCACGAACGTGGATGAGAAAAAACCCTACGTCTTTAAGTTCATGACACTTTAACCATAAGAATGTAGGTGACAAGCCACAGTAGTGTTAGCAGAACCTGGGATTCAGCCCCCAATGTGGTGGCTGACATACTACAACAGGCCCTCCCTATCCTCCCCCTGCTCACCTTTCTAACTTGATTTCTACTTGCCGCTGGACGGGACTGTCACAACAAGGCTGCTCCCAAACCTCCCACACCATGGGATTGAAGTTGGAGTCTGTGCTCTGTTGGTCCCATGTGCCCCCCCATCCCTAACCGTGCCCCTCTCTCTCTCTGCCTCTCATAAAACCCAATCAACCTTGGCGGCCAGGTTCTCACTTCTCTGTTCCTTTATGAAGCCTCCTGTGTCCCTCCCATGGGAGTCCGTGGCTCCCTTCTCTGGAGGACGCGTCCACCAGGCGCTACAGGGCACAGCACGTGCCGCCCCCACCCGCAGCCTCGCCTCGGCAGCCGTCACTAGCTGACAGAAAATGTCTTTCCCTTGGAGCCTGACGATGTGTCCCAGGCTTTCTCTAGTGGTACTTAGGGAAACCATCACCAGTTGTTGGGGAAGATGTGCAAAATGACACCTTCTTGTCTTGTTTTGAGTTTCCCCAAAGCAGAACCACAGCCAAGGATCTGGGAGCACCTAGTGTATTCAGGAGGTGACTCCAGGATGCAAGGAGTGAGGGAGGCGATGAGGCCAGGAAGGGAGAAGAATCAAAGATGACGGTGCTAACAGGTATGGATGACACTGAGGACACACGGGCCCCATCAGCGGAGGAAGGGGGCACCCCCAGCTTGGCCAGTGGATTTGCCCACTGGCTACTCCTTTCAAATGCTCTGCTTTCTGCTTCCAAGGCAGCACTGGGTGAAGGTGTCATGCAGGTCTTGGCTCAGAGCCATGGGGCATTTGCACCAGAGCATACAGCTAGAATATAAAGCAAGGATCCCCTTCTAACGCATAGCAAGGAAGGGGAGTCAATACTGTATTATATATTTGAAATTTGCTAGGAGGATAGATCTAAATCTTTTCATCATACACACACACACACACACACACACACACACGGTAACTATGTAGAGGCGATGGATATACTAATTACCTAGAATGTGGTGATATATACATACATCACAAGATCAAGTTATTTACATTAGCATTTACAAGTTTTATACGCCAGCCATATCTCAGTAAAGCTCTTTATAAAAAGCAAGGCTCACCTGTACATGTCTAGCTCATCACCCATCAATTTTGTATGATCTTTTAGACATACAAAGAAAGAAAAGACAGGAAAGACGGGAATGCCAGGATCCCCTGAGTGCTTATTTAAGCTGAAGCTGTTCTAAACAGGCTGCACTGAGTCTCTCTGGTCAATGAGTGGGAAGAGCAAGGAGCAGTCTGGGGGACTTCCTCTTGGGGACCAAAATGAAGCTACAATCTGGAAATTAGTGTGAGGGGCAGAGGGATGACCTGTGCACACGTTCATGTACTCTGGCTCCCGGTAGGCGCTGTGCCTCGTGCTTCGCCCCCAGGGTCCCTTCTTCTCTTCACAATACCAGCTCTTACTCCCTGTAGGTGAGGAAGCCAAGGGGCAGAAAGATTAGGTCACATACTCGAGGATCCACAGCTAGAAAGCTGCAGAGTAGGGCCAAACACCCAGCCAATCCAGGCTGGTGACGCCTCTCACGGCTGTCCCCCCAGCCCCTGGCAGGGACGTGCCATCTTACTCTGCCCTCTTCTTTCCTGTGACTTCCTGCAGAAGGCAGGTCTGATCTGATCTGCATTCCACGCCACCAGCGGGGACATGGCAGGCTTTTTTCTCTTCGAATTTCTCAGTGCAGCTGCCCCAGGGATTTTTCGCACTGGCCAGTCCCAGGGTTGACAGGTCACCGCTCTTACCATCCTCCCAGCCCCAGAGCTGGAGAGGAGAGACGGGATGCCAAGTGAAGTTACGGATCACAGACGCCGTTGCCCATGGCAGACAAGCCTGCGGTCCGCCCTGGGATGGCGCCAGGAAAGGAAGCGCATGTGGGAATTGCTTATCTGAGGTGCCCAAGGCAGCGGCTGTTTCTTTCCTTCCTCTCCACGACCAGTAACCGGGCTTTAAGGAACAAGGGGTACCCTGTGCCAGCTCCCCGCTGCCCCTCGCTGCACTCCGCCTGTCAGCTCACTGA
The DNA here is from genome assembly GCA_963574885.1 of Lepilemur ruficaudatus. Lineage (NCBI taxonomy): Eukaryota > Metazoa > Chordata > Mammalia > Primates > Lepilemuridae > Lepilemur > Lepilemur ruficaudatus. The sequence continues at coordinate 26,907 of CAUYRT010097132.1, forward strand.
GGGCAGGGAGCGCAACGGCAGGACCAAGGCACTGTGTCAGCAAAGTGGGAGGCTTGGATTTTGACTCCAGACATTTTGATGTTAAATCCTCTTGACACTCAACAAACAGCAACTGGATGAAGGAAGCAACAGTGAAAACACGATCCCACGGGCCTCGCTTTCTGGTGGGACAAGTGTCCCGTCAGAGGTCTCCATGCTCAGCCTGTACTATGGCCCTCGCTGGGACTCCCGGCTGAGCCCCAGGATAGGGTAGGACCTTCAGGGCCCGATGCTGCCTTGGGAAAGACCATGGAGGAGCCGCCCAAAAGTCCTGGCAAGCAGGAGTGGGCACAGGAGGTACCACAGAAGCTTGTTCAGGGACCTTCCTGCCCCTTTCTTCAGGGAATGGGGAGCTTGGCAGTGACCCGACAACCTTGGTCTGCTCTCCAGGCTGGGTCCCTGATCTGTCGCCAGCTGGGAGCTCCTGGCCCTTGATTAAAGGTGCCTCCCCCATCGGAAGCCATGACTGGTCACAAGAAAGAGTGTGAAAGTTCTCTGTGGGGTGATGACAGCCACCGTTCCTGTGCAGCCGGCACCAGAGTCTGCGAATGGAGCCCCCAGCACAGGGGGGCTTCCACGCTGAGATGAATGTGCTGGTCAGTGGCTGACAGGAAGGTGGCAGGTGTTGGGGAAGGGGCTGGGAGGCAGAGAAGAGCCAGGCAAATGCTTTCACATCAATTTTCTTTAAGAACAACAAAGAAATTCTTATTTGGTGGGTGATAGTTGTGTGGAAAGAATGACCAGGTCCTATCTGCCCCTCGCAAGCGTCACCTGACATCCACCCACTCCGACCCTTTTTCCTCATAGCTCCCCTCAGAAAACACGTATCAGGTTGATGATGCAATTGGAACAATGGTTTCAAACGACTTATGCACAGCTTTCAAAAAATACCACATGTATTTTATTTTCCTTCTTATCTATGCATTATCTTTAAAAAGAAGTCATGAGAGGAGATTACATCCAAAGACTGAGCTGGGAGCCCTCTTCCTCTGCCCTCCCTGAGATGAGTCTGCCCTCAGAGGTTCTAGGAAGCATTGGGAGTGGAGTGGAGAAGTGAGGCAGGGAGGGGCAGGAGCTCATTCCATGGCTTGAGCTTGGTGGGAGATACAGTACAACATGCCTCAGAGTTGTCTACGGCAGGGCCAGGAGTGGGGAATGGTCCACCGATGCCCATCTGTCACTGTTGAGGGCTGTCCCAAAGGCACTGACCTCTCCATACTTGTACTCAGCCCTGCCCTGGCCAAGCCAAGCATGTTTCTGGGGCCAGAGAAGGTCCTAGACAGAGTCGCAGGTGATATATCAAGAAAACCATCTGCATGCCTGCATGAAGTGACGCCAGTGTCTGCCACAGCCTGCTATAGCAGAATACCATAGGCTGCGTGGCTCGAGCAACAAAATTTACTTCTCACAGTTCTGGGGGCTGGAAGTCCAAGGTCAGGGTGCCAGCATGGTTGGTTCTGGGGAGGGCTCTCTTACTGGCTTGCAGACAGCTGCCTTCTCCCTGGATCCGTACATGTCAGAGCAAGAGTAAACTCTGGTCTCTTACTTGTCTTATACAGGCACTGACCCCATACTGGGGGCCCACCTTTATCTAGTCCTAATTACTCCCAAGGGTCTCATCTCCAAATATCATTACTCTGGGGGCTAGGACATTCGTACCATATGAATTTGTGGCGGGCCACAAACATCCAGTCCTTAGCATCTCCCAAGTTTCCTTTGTGTAAGAACTGAAAAAGAGGAGATGAAGGGTATCTTATGTGTAGGAATGGAGAGACCATAACTTGCACATGCATAATTGGCTTCAGCACACAGCAGCAGGGCATGAGGTGGAGGAGGCAGAAGGAAGGCACTGTGCCTGGCATAAAGTCAGAATGAACCGTGGATGAGACCTGCATTCTGAATCCATCATGGTAGGGCCCGAGGGTTAAGACTTCCAGCCTCTTTAGCTAGATAGTAACATGTTCTCACATTAAGCATCTGACTCCACCACACTAGAAGCTTCTTTGATTCATTCGCAAAGGGCACTGCCGGATGACCTCAGCAGCACAGACGTGAGTCGAGAGATCCACTGGGGCAGCAGCTTCATTTGGGGAGGCCCCTAAAGCTTATTATTTATCCCTGTCAGCCCCTATGTATGCATTACACACACCGCCTACCCATACCATGTTGCATTTCACTCAGAGTAATCTTGTCGTGGTTACAAAGCTGTTTGCTATGCTGGCAGAAGGCATCAGCTGGGAGTCAAGGGAAGCAAACTCAGTAGGGAATCTGGAAATGTGGGGCTCAGTCCCAGCACTCCCACCGTGTGGCCTTTGGTGGCCCTCTCCCTTCGTGTCTCTGGGCCTCAATTTGCCTTTTGGCCATCTGAAAAATGGGCTCTGAGTTTCCTCCTCCCTGCTCCCTCTGGTCCAAGCATGTAGTACAGTGCAGCGCACACAGCAGATGCCTAATAAGAGTCAGTGGGATGAAGAACTCTGACGAGGATGGACCTCGGAAATGGACCACTTTGGCTGGTTTGTCCAGTGTTTCCGGAAAAGAGCCACAACTGCAGCTGCGCTTACTTCCTGGACACTGCACGAGCGCTCCTCCTGCGACACACTCTGGTGCCTTGCACACTCATGTGGGGCGTGGCGTTTTAGAATAGCTGCAGCTCTCCGAGAAAGTGTGCACCCAGACAGGGAAGCGCACTGGACTGGAAGGCTCTGCCAAGTAAGTGCCTCTTGGCCTCAGGTTCCGCATCTGTAGAACAAGAGGTGAGACAATGCGAGGCCTCTAGTGCCTCCTGCACAGCCAATGGCCAGAGTTGACCCCATCCTGTCTGGGTGTGCCCCCTCATGCCAAATCCAAAAGAACTCAGGGTGTTTCTTAAGGCTTGAGCTAGGATGCTCACCTTAAGGAACTAACATTTTCCTCGGGGGGTCAGTTGGATTTTGTTCGAGGACCCACAGTGGGGAAGCAGGTCCAGGTCCAGATCCCTCCTGGACCAATCAGCGCCCATTTCCCTCATCTGTAGATGGATGTGTTGACGCCATCCTCGCAGGGTTGCTGGGAGGAGTGTAGACGGTGTACCTGAAATACCTACCGCCGTGCTTGGTGGGACTACGTATCATCATGCTCAATTACAGCACTGATGAGATGCTTGTCTGGCACGGGCAGAGGGCACATGCCTTTCTGGTCTCGGTGCTGAAATGCACCTATTGCCAATTCCCACCTGCATTGCATTGGCATCTGTTTCCCTGGATGGTGTTTAGTCCATGGGAGCTGCATGAATGCCTGTGTCTTTAGGTGAGTGGTTCCTGTGTTCAGCCCATTGGGACCACATAGCCCACGTGGCGTGTTGGGGGAGCCACATATGCAGGGAGAATGGAGCAGCCTCCTGAAGCTGGGGTTTCCTCCACATACCTTCAAAGTGCTCAGAGTCTCTTCCTGCTCCTCTCTTGCTTCCCCCTAGTCTTCCTTTCAGCATATCCCACCCGCCCTGGGGACCAGCAAAGCAGGCAGTGCTGTTCCCATGGAAACCACAGAGCCCTGAGTGCAGTGGATTCCCCTTACCAAGGCAACAGCAATCAGCACCCGCTTCTCTCTCCTGGTTGCTTTCATGAGGCCCGAGTTTGATGAGTCTAAACAGGGGTTTTCAGGGGTGGAGTGTGTTTTCCGTTTTGTTTGAAAAAAAATGCAGAAGGGACATTCATGTCCTTTAGGAATATTCACCACATATCAATCAAATGGAGCAGCCAGGGATGAAGATCGACACATCCTGAAAAGCCCAACTGCCTTAACACATCTGGGCAAAAGGAATCTGGGCCACTGCAGCCATCAGAACACTAGTCTTTCATCCCGGGGACCTTCTCATATCAGAAACAACCTAGCACAGTTCAACTGGCCTCTTGGGGGCTGTGCCAAGAAATGGGGTTGTTGATGCTGCCTCATTTCCCTCTGCAGTGATGGGTGACCTCAAGCTTCTGTTTCAGACACTTTCATCTGTCTTAGCGAAACCTGCTTCTCCACTTTTCCTGGGGGGGGCACACTGTGAAAGCTCTGCCAGGTGTAGTACTTCTTCAGTCTCCCACAAAGCCTTCCCCCCTCTTTTTGTGGCGCTACTGCACTGTTTGAGCACCTATCACGTGATTTTCCAACTACACTGCAGTTTGCTTGCCTGTGTGTACCCTGGGCTAGGTGACCCTGTGAGCTCCCAGAAGATAGGAATCCAGTCGTTTCTTTATTGCCAGCACCCACCAGGCTGGGATCCATGAAAAAGCACAACGATATCAAGTATGGCTAAACACAGAGGGCCTCTCTCTCAGGAGGTGTGTTTTTGTATAAACACAAGACAGAATTATTAGCTGAGAAAGGATGTTGGGATAGCTCAGTAAAACTCCCAGCAATTGGAACCCGACGTTGGTGGCCCCGAGGGCTGTGACAAATATCCCATTTCTCCTTGTCCCAGAGACCCAGGAGGAACACTTCCACATCCCCTTCAATGTTAGGAGGGGCCATGAAGCTTGCTTTGACTGATGAAATGTGAGCAAAATGATATGTGTTACGTGTGGCTTTAAAAGCCAGTGCCTGGCTCACCACCTTGCATTTTCTTGTCTCAGCATTCCTGGAAACATCCATCAGGATGCATTTTCCATCAGCCTGGGTCCCTGAGTGACTGCTCTCAGAATCCCCACCCCCAATACATATATTTTGCATATGCAGCATGAGTAAAAATAACATTGTTGCTTTCTAGAGCCACTGAGACATTTGGGAGCTGTTTGTTACCCAGCATGTCCTAGCCCCTTCTGAGAAATGCATACAACCATAAGCATTCCTACATCCTTTTGCATATAAGTTCTTGCTTTCAGCAATCTTTGGTTATTTTCTGTCTTCTCCACTAGACTAGGGAAGGGAGGTTAAGGCTGCAGGATATTTATTCTTCTCTGAAGCCCCACTGTCTAGCAAAGCACCTGGCACACAAGTTACTTAATGAGTGCTCATTGAGGAAATTAACACACTTGTCATAACCAAAGGCCCCTGAACAAAATTATCCACAAAAGAATCTGTGTGAAGTACATTTATGCACAACTTAATTTTTTTAATATTTAGTCTCTGGAAATGGTTTAGAGACATTTCAGGGCAATCTGACACTCAGTGAGTTTAAGCCACAGGAGTATGAGAGAGAGAGAGAGCTTCTGGCAACAGGAGGTGCTGAGTGTTACAGGTAAGTGAAGTCTGCTCTGAGATCATCTATTGTATTTTTGTCTGGTTCAAAGGACCATGTCTTAATGACACTGGAAAATTTATTGCCAACTAAATACAGTGCAGTAAACCCACAACATACTTTCTTTCAGCCCTTACCATGTGCTGGATACCATGTTCAACCCAAGTCAAGGATGCACAGTCCTTACTATTGAAAAATTAACAGCTTAGTGGAGGAAAGGTTAAGTTGGAAGCAAGGGAACCCTCAACTCTTTTTGAGGTCATCCCAATCACTTAAGTATTCTGAATTTAAGAATGAAACCAATCTTTATCGAACACTTCAATTATATATTTATCACTTACTTGTTCATTGCTTCTACATGATTGAAAGCATTATCCCAATTTACAGATAAGTAAATTAAGGCCCAAAGAAGGCAAGTAGCCAGCCCAAATTCACACAAATACGAGTGGAGGGGCTGATCAGCTGGGGTCTGATTTACATGTATGTTGATTCCACCATACTAGAAAAGGCAAATTGACTCTTTTTTTCTTGACTTTTAAGGGACCAAGTCCTTTCCTTCAAAAGCCAGAAATAAAGTTCAGATGCAAACATGTTGAAGTGTGAATGGAAACAAGACCATGAAAAAACCATATGTGTGAAGGAGGACACAAGCCCAGGTCACAGTAACAACAAGTTTCAATACAAGTATCATCAAACTATCAATCAAAAAGATACTGCCAATCAAATTTGTTGAGAAAAGTTGGATCAGCTAAATGCTTACGTGGTGACATTTGCTTCCAGGCAACCAGCATTTTATAAGAGCCTGAAGACCTGGGTTTGAAGCCCTCCTTCTCCACTCATGAGTTCTGTGGCCTTGGGAAAATTCTTTCACTTCTTTGACCCTTAGTTTCTTAATGTGCAAAAAGAGAAAATAAAAACAATACCAGTTTATGTGGTTATTATGAGGATTAATTGTGATGATGCTTATGAAGTATGCAGTACCTAGAGTTGGGGAAGAATTAATACCTACCAAATGATAGCTGTTTTTGTCCTTAATTTATTAAATAATGGAGAGGGATAAATATCGATGGGGGTGTTTTCCAAGACATCAATGCCCTCCCCACAGTCCTGGGCTTGACCACTTTTGTGCTAAGCACTTGCCAGCGTCTCTTTGCCTGAGGGCTTTCTCCAAAGCTGAGAAAGGGTGCTCTGCCCAGACACTGTAGGTTGGATACGCTGGAGAACTGATTTCCTTTGTTCTCCCAAGAGAAGCCACCAACAAAATTCTGATAAAAGGTGGGTGTATAAATAAATACCCCAGCTCTCTTACCACGTGGATGAGATAAGTCTGGTGTGTGTTCTATACTGTTAGAGTTCCCAGTGGAATTAGGCTCTAGTTGCTCACAATCATAACTGGTTACTTGTATAATACTTGAGTGTGCCTCAGGGGGTACTTTTGGAAAATCTATATTTAGATAAGGGGGCTAGGAATTTTGCACTTTTGCACCTTGGTATTTCAACAAGGGTTAGTTTTTCCAGAAAAGAAAGAATGCATCCATATGCAGGCGAATTTCCCCCTAAATATCAGCAATAGTCTCTATGGACAATTCTCAGTGGATTTGCAATCTAGACAGCATTATGGAACCACCTTGCTCCTGAATGCCAGTTGGGAAACTGCCTTTGCTCCTTGCTCATGATGCTGAAATGGATCTAACACCATGAGAAGCTCTGTGGTTTCTACTTTGGAGCTCTTTATCTCATGTCCATATTGGCAGGAGACTTTAAACAAGCATCCCACAAGCTTGTCTGCTGGAAGGGAACAGACATTCTTTGGAACTAAAGAACCCCAATCATTAGTTATGTAGACTTTTGGCCTGGCAGAGCACTGAGATGTAATTTGGTGAACTAGAAACATATTTCTTTATCAATAATAAAAAAACCACAGCATCGGTGCTGCTCGTGTGTCTGCGCCAGCAGCTACCGTAGAAAACACAGCGATCTCATGAATAATGTGGTGTTCTCAGGCCACAAACATGGCAGCACGTAGGAGGCCTATTTGAGGGACAAGAGCCTACAACTTGCATTTGTTAAACACATGGGGTTCTCAAGGCTGTGTCACTAATGAATTCTCATGAAAGAAAATGAAATATTTATGATAAATATCCCTGTGGTGCTCAGAACTTTACGCTCTTCTTGGACTCCTTTGTTTCTCAAAGTGTCCCTTGATGCCAGCGTCAGAGACAGAATGTTTGGATGGATGACCTAGGGTCTGACCCAAGTGCTGCATCTCTCATGTTCTTATGTCTGCTTATTGATCTGATAAAATTGACACAATAAGCTGATGCATACAGAAACCCACCGAAGAGTTGCTTGAGAGGAGGGTGGCGCTCAGTGTGGTAGAGTGTCTAGATCTGTAAACATCTGCCATGGTTACAAGAATGAGAATGGGGACGTGTGTGCTTCTTATTTCCCTACGCTAAGACTTTGCTGACAAAGTTCTAAAATGAAAGAATAACTGAGAACTCCAGGGTCCTGGTAAGCATGATTCTTGCAATCATTTCATTTGCTCTAATTTTAGAATATAGGCTTTGGCTGAATTACTACAGGGTCACCTCTTGTGGTAATTTTTAGGCTATGTTCTAACAAAAACCTATTTTGATTGCGCCCTTAGTCCTGGGATGTGGTCCTTGGAGGATTTCAGTGGAAAATCTGAGCTGTTTATCAAGCCCCTTTGACTTTGGGGACTTGACCTCCTCACTTTGTCTCCCCAGCTCTGGCAGCTGCTGACGTATCCACTTTCAGCTTTTCAGCTGCCGTCCTCCCCTGCGCTGCCCCAAGTCCTCCCCAGGCATGCACAGTTCAAGGATCTGAGGGAAATTTACATGCAGATTTCAGGGCTCTTCCTCTGTAACTCCTTCCATTCTGAGATTCCCCCAATTTTCAGCTGCTCTGGAAGCTCCAAACTCTAATATCTGATGCCCCAACCCGATTAGATTGCTGCTTTCCGTTTGTGCTCTGTCTCCCATAGTTTGTACACACAGAGGACTTTTCAGAGAAGAAAAGCCAACTGGTACAGCCCCCACCTGGTGTGCTTTTCTTCTGTCAGGGTTCGTGTCTCTGCCAGTCTCTGCTTGTTTTATTCACTTTCCTCCAGAACATATTCTACACCAGAAAATTCACAGTGAATTTACAAATTCACATTAAAGATTCCCCAAACTTTCTATTGGCCACATTAAGTCCTTCATGGAACTAATGTAGCCTTGAGTCTCTGCCTGGCCTGGTGGTAAATAACCACCTAGGGAAGGTGAAGGTCACTGGGATGGGCTGGCAAGATAGGATGGGAGTCCTGGGAAGTGACCTAATTGCATACCAACTTATACGGATGAGACAAAGATTGGACAGAAAAAGCACTTGGAACAGTAGGAGATCACAAGAGGAGATGCAGCCGCATTCCAAAGCCCTCAGCAGTAAACCTTTGAAGGTCAAGTCATTCCAAACATGCATCTGTGGCAGTTCTAATGTCTCTGACAGGTGATGCCCTAAGGCCCAGAGGCAAGCATGTGTGTTCAGAGGCAAAAGGATATTGGAGGCCAGTTATAGCCAAGGGAGGGAAATTGTGTTCTACTTTCCTTTAAAATCTGAAGAATCTCTTACATGTTTCCTCTAAGTGTCAGATTTTGATGTCCCACGTGAAGTTTGGCAAATTGAAATTCACAGCAACAGAAGGTAGGTGTTTAATAAATGCTTTTCAAGCCCAGACAAATTTGTGAAGCTTCACAAAAAGGAAAGAAAGGTAGGCAGCAAACAAAACTTTGGACCAAGTCTGGTCGTCACATAAAGCACACAAAAGTATTAACATTTAATTTTTTTTTAAGAAAGAAGAAGGGGAAAATTCTGCTTAGTTCTTGAATTAGTTAGGACAAAAATAATAGACACTATAAATTGTGTTCAAAATAAAGAGGAAATGCCGACATGGAGTAAGAAGGAAAGATTTCACACTGTTCTCGCATCAGAACTCCAGCATAACCCTAGTATAAGTCAGTTACTCTTGGTCCCCCTCAGAGCTTACACATTTGTGTCATCAGCTATCTTGTGTCTTTCCATGTGCTTATATTTCATTGCAGGGTTGGCTGGAGTTGAAAACAGATTAAAAGAAACCCTTAAAGTAATCAACATAATTATTTGCACACAAAAAAATGCAGAGGCCCTGGCTGCAACATCAACCCTGTGATGTAATAACCTTGGTCATGACGTCAGACAAACCAGATGTAAATGTACATATTTATTGTCGTGAACCAGGACACATCTCAGGCCCACCTGAGTAAAAGGCTAATCAAAGAAAATAATACCTCCTCTCTAGCCCTACTGTGCAAGGACCGGGTGACCACGTACTTGAAGGTGCTGGGTTGCAGCTGGTGACCTGACATGCTGAGCCGTTCAAGTTCATGCTCTGGGTGGGGCAAAATAACTTGGCAGACTTTCAAAGGCTGGAAAAACATTTAATATCATTACATCCTTTGATCTTTTCTCATATATTGTACAACACTGAATTTCAGGAACTTCATACAGACTCATGGAGAAAAATCGATTAAAATAATTCTTTTGAAAATGACCCTTTTGATTTTTGAGACAATGTTTTAATACAAATATCATTATATTCTATGAGAGACTCCCATGTTTAACTTTTCTTGTATAGCTCAAATAAATCTTCTCAGACTGTCAAACCTATCTTATAAAAATCTCTGATCTCCTAGGTAACACTGAGATGAGGAGAGACACAAAAGAGCTGCTTTTGAATCTGAAGATGGAAGCAGCAAACCCCCTGGGGTTCCCAAACCGAGGAAACCAGGCCCAGCCTAATAGCTTGCAAGAGACCACTGTCGGGTACGGGAGTTTGGAGGGTTGGCGGGAGCAGCATTATCTTTCAAGGAGTCCAGGACACAGAAGAAAATCGAGTGGCTTATTCTCAACAATCTCATGTAAATAAATGGTCCTTTGCCAGGACACAGGGTTCCTTTGAGAAACATCACAGACTAAAGTGATTCTGGTTTATGATCCCAGTCGCATGCTATAACCAGCTTTTCAGGGACACGGATGTGCACACAGGTTTCCCCATCCATTTGTGTTGTTCTCAATTTGGTGGAGACCGACAGGGAGTACACAACACAGTGTTGGCCTCTGGAGTTCACAGCCCACTTGGGGAAGCCAGATGCCAGCACACACATGTGGACACACAAATTGGAGGATGATGGAAGGCCGGCTATATCCCCAAACATGTATGTACTCATAGGTACACATGTATGTAACAGTCATGCATGTGCATGTAAGTATATGTGGTGTGCACACATGTATGTGTATGTGTGTGAAAATACATGTATATGTATGTAAGCATATAGCTGTGTATGCATAATGGACTTAATGTCTGTGCCCCCAAAACTCATACATTGAAATCCTAATCTCCAATGGGATGATATCAGGAGGTAAAGCCTCGAGGAGGTGTTCCGTTTGTGAGGGTGGAGCCCTCAATGAATGGCTTTAGTTTCCTTATGAGAGCCACATGAGTGAGTTTGCTTCCCCTCTCTGTTCTCTGTCATGTGACAACACAAGGCGAAGTCAGAGGTCCATGACCCAGAAGACAGCCCTCACCAGAACCTGAGCATGTTGGCACCATGATTTCAGACTCCCAGCTTCCAGGACTGTGAGTAATAAACTTCTGTTGTTTATAAACCAGTATGGTCCTTTGTCAAAGCAGCCAGAAGTAAGACACTAGGTACGTATGTTATACGTATCTATGTAATAACCTTCCCAAAACATAGTGGTTTAAGACAACAGTAACATTTTATCCTTACATCTCACATTTCTAGGGGTTGACTGGGGTAGGTGGTCTTTACCCGGCTGCTCACACAATTGCAACCACATAGTGGTTGGATCTGGAAACACATGACGGCTCAAACACTCACTGCCTGTCTGGCCCAGGGGCCGAAGATACTCAAACACCTGGGGGCTGGGACAGCAGGGGCTCCTTGGCCTCTCTGTCTCGGTGTGGTCTTGCCACATGGTGTCCTCACCATGGGGGCTCCTCACACAGTGGCTCAGAGCTGTACGTGTGTGTATGGAGAGAGAGAGCCGGGAGGAGGTCATATGGCCTCCCATGACCTAGTGTGGGAAGTCATGCAGAACAATGTCACTGCCTTCTGCCAGTTAGGGCAGTTACAAAGGTCTGGCCAGTCTTAAGGGAAGGGGGAGTAGACTCGACCTCTTGATTTTTGGTGGGAATGGGGCAAGATTCTAGAAGAGTATGTGGTCCTAGAGTTCTTGCTGTGGCCATTTTGGAAGATGCAATCTACCAGTATTTATCTGCAGCTGAAATGATAACTTTAGCTATAACCATATTTGTAAGTAGTCTATAGCTATTAACATGGACCAGACAGTGAGTGGTAAGTGAAGTCACGAAGGAAAGTATCTGCATGAGCCCGCACAGCCAGTGGAGACTGCACAGGGTGAGTCGGATTTGAGCGGGACCTTGCAAAAGGGATGGGTTTACAGAGCCAGGGAGGGGACATCCAGGTGGAGAGGGAGGCAGAGAGAGGCATGGAGGTGGGAAGGAGCTGACGGACCCAGGGTTCTAATGAATTGGGTTCTCTCGAATGCATTTCTCCTTCAACAAACAGTCACGTTCTCCACTGGAAACAGTAGCAGCTATTGATGTGTTAACGTGTCATTGTTCCCACTGCATGATCTTTCCTGATCCTCATGGTGACCCCAAGAGCTCTGTGCTTTATCAAGTGGGAAACGAAGGACCAGTTCTCAAAGCAAGAAGATCCACTTGATCCTCGAAGTCAAGTGCCCTTTCTTCCTCACCACGGTAGCCTCTTCAGCATCGACATTAGACACAGCTTACTTCACCTTTTGCCCGGGGCTCAAAGAGACAAACACAAGCTTATGCAAATCCTAACTGTATTTTTTTCTCAAAGAAATGACTGTATCCAGAATCTGAAAGACCATGTGGAACTGCATTAAATTTCATGGTACATTAGAACCCAGAATGGGACCCAAGACTAAAATTGGCCAATTTCCTGGCTAGCCTTTTACTGAGACTCTGGCTGGAGAAACGCGACCCCGGAGGGTGTAGCGTCTGGGGTTTCGTCCTCACTGCAGGCCTCGAGGCCAATACCTTTCTCCACCCACGGCTTCCTACTCAGACGGAGCAGTGCTAGCCCCTTCTACCCAAAAAGGGACTGGTTTGGGATTCTTGCCTTTTTTAAGTGCTGGGAATGTCTACTTGTGTCTTGACATTTGTCATAGGCTAAGAATGAGCTAGAAATTGACTCAGATTCTGTCACTGCCTGAGATACATCCTGATGGAAAGTGTGTTGGCACCTTCTGCAGTAACTCTTTCTGTGCTTCAGGGCCCCTTTTCATCCTTTCCACATTTAAGGCCATGGGATGCCAGGACCCCAATGTGCGCTTGGTGTGCTGGAACTCACAAGGGCCAGGCAGAGTTGGTATCAGGGCTTGTGAAGGAGCCCAGCTGGAAACTCAGAGAGGTTTAGACACTGGGGAAGAGCTGGCCTGGTGCCATTATTGCTCCTGTCAACTCTGCGAGTTGCTAGAATGGAACTGAAGGAGTCACCATCGGGGCTCTGCCTGCTTCCCCAGGGACCCCTTTGCCATTTGCTCCATCCAGTTCCCAGGATGCTTCCCGACCCAGGAGCCAGCACCCAGGGCTCTGTGAGCTGCAGGTCCTCTCCGTGAGGCTCTGCTTGACGTTGCACCCTTCCTGCCCTCCTACCTTTCCTGGCCACGCTGTATGCTCTCCTGCCTGTTTTTCCAGGCAGCGCATTCAACATCTTTTTCACAGGAGCACTCATGCCGCACTCAGCTTCTGGGAACCCAGGCTAGCTCAGGAACCACACAAATGCTGCTTCTTCCACAAACATCCCCTTGATCATCCCAAAGGAATCCTGCGCTAAATCGCCACAGCGACTGCGATCCAAACCGCACGAATGCAGGCTCGAGGCTGGGTGGTGGGCAGCTGCTCGTCTCCCACATCCCTGGGCTAGGGGTACGGCACCCTATACTCTTCCTTAAAAAATAACAGGGTCCCAAGTGAGCCACACACATCACTGCTTGGCCCGTCAGCTCCCGGGCGCGCTGGCCTGGTTTTGCTCGGCGGAAGAGCACTGTTTGTGTTGAGACCTCGGCGTGCCTCCGGGCCTCTCGCTGCCCTGAGACCGGCTGGCTGGTGGTGTCGAGGACGGATTGATGCTAGACCGGACTTGCTCTGGGAAACTGTCAGAGAGAAGGGGTGAGGCAGGGAGTGGAGAAGCCGCAGAAACAACTACCCATGGCCAAAGTTTCCATTCCCTGTGCCAGCCAAAGGGAGCCAGGGGTGTCCCGGAGGCACGTCGGACTTGTCTGAGCCGAGAGGCGGCAGTGAGATCGTCTTCTCACAGTGTTTTCGCTGGTCTTGAACACGTGCCAGACATTTCTGTGCTCTCCCATCACATCATTTTTTTTTCCTCTGTCTTTTTTTTTTTTTTTTGGTCTTGTTTTTACCAGGAAGCTCAGGTCCAAATAGCCAAACAGAACAGCATGTGTGGTTATGTCTTGGTCTGCTGGAAGTAGGAGCAGACTCAGGTGACAGCTGAATGCCCTTCCCAGTGTTGTGGAGGGTTTGGATATTAGAACCACATGGAATGGAAGAAAATGGCAACTTGGGTTTGAGAATGGAAAAGATTGTAATTTCTCATAACCATTTCCAAATAACAGAAAGGCAAGTGCTAGAGAAAGGGCAGGAAGCTCAGTGAATGGCCGGGGGCAAGACTGGGCATGTCCAGGGGCGTCGGGTCTTGAAAATCTCTTCCACACACAAGGTAGGGACCACACACATTTTGGCCAGCCTTGCCTTTCCTGGGGGAAACTGTACTGCCATAAAATGAATGAAATCAGCTCTTTTTATGCCCTCATATTTTAACGAGCCTGGCTGAATAGCTCAGTGGCTACGTTTGTGGCTGGCAATGCTCTGTACAGGGGAAGGCGTTCATGTCTGACTAGCTACCTTCACGTGTGTATCCACCCTCTCCCTCTCTCTCTCTAGAACATGCCTAAAACCTGCTAAGGTATATGGCTTGGAAAGGAAAGTGAGCTCTCATAGACAGATTAATGTTGCTTCCTTGTTAAGGTGACGTGTGCAACCAGTCTCATATGAAGGCAGGACAACCACACGACATTATACCCCTGCAGATGCTTTTGGGGCCTGCCCAGGAATGCTCCACTGGGCTGATGCATCCAACACCCGGTGCTGTGAATGTCCCCTGCTAACAGCTCAGAGGGCATTCTTCCCTGGAGAATTGCCCTTGGCCAGTGTGTGTTCTTTCACCCAGAAATGCCTGGAAGATTAAGTCCTCTCTCTAAAAGCAGTAACTGACACCAGGGTTCAAGGGCCAGCCCGTGCTACAAGGTGGATGGCTCTGCGGTGCCATGTACACCCTGTGGTTTCCATGGGATCAGGCCGAGGCTAGCCTGCAACTAAGGCCACTTTGCTGGCTCCTTTTCCTGCCTGAGCCTGTTTCTCTCACTCCCCTTCTCCTGAGAACTCTCCATCAATGTCACTTGCATAAGAATCTCTGTCTCAGGGACCCAACCCCAGATAATCCCTTTGGTTGGCTTTTGCTCCAAGCCTTCAAAGGAATGGGGCATCTCTTTGAAATGTAAAATGTATACCAGATGCTAGAGGTGAGACCCCTCCTCCTGCCCCTGGCCACTCAGGGATGACCACAGTCGAGGCTGTGTGCCCAGGAAACTGACAGCACGGAGCAAAATTGGGATTAAATGTCAAGAAACGATGTGCCCTTCCCCCAGCCCCAAACACAACCTGCAATAGTTAAAATTGGGTAGGATTTCCTTCCCCCAAATCTCCCTTTGAAGTTTGAAGAGGAATTCTGGAAACGTTTTATATTTTAATAAGAAGTGTATTTCCCAGATGATTCCATCACTTGGAAGGGAGCGAGTCTGGAAGTAACCTGGCATCCTGGCTGAGACGCCCCAAGGACTGGTGTCTGCAAAGCTCTCCTCGGCTAACTCTGCACCTCTGGTGGACTGAGCCCGTTTACTGCAGGAGTACTCCTCCATTGAAGAACTTCCAACTTGACTTCTGGAGGGAGATTTTGCTCTCTTTCATCACAAGTACTAAAAATGTTTAAAACCTTTTCCACGGGTATGACTGATTTGGGTGGTCAGGACTGCAGACGGGCTACCCCAGGGTCTCAGTATTCAGATAACAAAGGCAGCATCTCTGCTGGTCGCAGGAAGGCCTGTGACTGGGGCTGAGCAGTGCAGAGATGTCCGTCCAAAGGAAGATCACCAGCCACAGACCCTCTCTCCCTCCACACAGGTCTACGCACCCCAGGCCCTGGAGAGCCTGCTGGGTCCTGCCTGGGAGGAGTGTGAGCTATTTTGACTTGGAATGTGGCAAGCTAGGCCAAGGAACCCAGGGCCAAGAGATACAGTGTGCAGCAAGCATGCCCGAGAGAGCATTTCCTCCAAACCAGGCCTCTGAGGAGCCAGAGAGGCAGGCAGCAGCGTGGTCCCTCTGCTGTTTTGGGGTGTGGAGGGCTGAGCCATTCTCTACAGCAGTGGGGAGTTGGCGGTGGGCTTGAGAGGTGTGTGCCTCACTTACCCTTAGCCCAACTGTACCTCTAACCCAGACCCCCCCCCACCCCCAGTGTCCCCGTTTTCTGATCTGTCCTCTTACCCTAAGAAAGGGTCCGGGTTCTCTTGCTCTTACCCAGTCCCCACCTCCTCCACCCACCCCTTTACCTCCCACGAGCACTTCACATTTCAGACTATTCTACCCTTTTACCCTCAATCTGGTCCTATAACTGAGGTCAGTAATGCTGGCTGAGGAAGTAGGCATATGATTACTACATAGCACAGTGTTAGTACCTGGCTTATTCATTTACTCATTGGATAAGAGTTTTGGGTGCTGATTCCATACAGGTGCTTTGCTCATCTGTAAGTAAACAGGCGAGGTTTACCCTGTTTGCTTATCTTTCTTACTCTTTTTCTTTTTTTTTAAATAACCATCACTGTATCGTGTGCATCTTCCAAGGTAAGCGTACTAGACCGAGTCCCATGGTCTTCTGGCTGTCCCAACAGAGGTGTCAGAGATGGGATCTGAGATGATAACAGCGCTTGGGACCAGCCCAGCAGGGTGGGAATGACAGTCACTGAGACGGCCGGCAAAGGAATGGCTCACACCTGTAATGCTTCCCCATCTAGCTGGTCACCTGGTCGGCTTGTGCTGATTCCCATCACCATGGCAACGGGGACAGACCAACCACTTCATTTAGAGAGCAGCGACACACCAGCCCCACAAGCAACCTCAGGGTCTAGAAATAATTCCATGCCCACAGTCAGACATCAGCAGTCAGATGTATATAACATTATTGGAAAGATTAGAAATACCATACTCTTAACTGCTTCCCAAACTCTTGGACTCCTGAAGTCCCATCGCTTTGGTTGGACAGCTCTTTCTGTATGGGATGTAAGCACCAGGGAAAGCCTAGAAGGTGCTTGCTGTGCCTCCGGGGATGTATGAATCTTATGAGATCAAGCTTTTGCAATGTTAATGGTTATATAATGATTATTTTAATGTTATAAAAATCCATGTTTATTTACGGAGAAGATATAAAATCATTTTTAAAAATAAATATATTTTTTTCGGCTGGGCGCAGTGGCTCACGCCTGTAATCCTAACACACTGGGAGGCCGAAGCAGGAGGATTGTTTGAGCTCAGGAGTTCGAGACCAGCCTGAGCAAGAGCAAGACTCCATCTCTACTAAAAAAATAGAAAGAAATTAGCTGGACAACTAAAAATATATAGAAAAAATTAGCCGAGCATGGTGGTGCACGCCTGTAGTCCCAGCTACTCGGGAGGCTGAGGCAGGCGGATTGCTTGAGCCCAGGAGTTTGAGGTTGCTGTGAGCTAGGCTGATGACACAGCACTCTAGCCTGGGCAACAGAGTGAGACTCTGTCTCAAAAAAAAAAAAAAAAAAGAGTACAAAAAAATATATATATATATTTTTGAAAGTAAGTTTAAGAAAAGTCAAGAGCAAGTAGGATTCTATTGTAGTGTTAACTTTCCAGAATCATCTGCTCTTAGAATAGGAAAGATTAGTG
>CAUYRT010097137.1:0-33736 GCA_963574885.1 Lepilemur ruficaudatus
AATGGATGAACAAACACAACCCAAGTATACGCTGCCTCCAAGAAACCCATCTAACTTACAAGGACTCACACAGACTCAAGGTAAAGGGATGGAAAAAAAGTATTCCACACAAATGGAAACACAAAGTGAGCAGATATAGTCATATCAGATAAAATAGACTTTAAATCAACAATGGTAAAAAAAAAAGACAAAGATAGTCATTATATAATAGTAAAGGGAACAATTCAGTAAGAAGACATAAGAATTTTAAATATATATACACCTAACACAGGATCTATCAGATTCATAGAACAAATTCTACTAGATCTAAACAAAGAAATAAATAATAGCTTCATAATTGCTGTAAACATCAACACCCACTGACAGAACTGGACAGATCACTGAAGCAGAAAATCAATAAAGTAATGCTGGACTTAACTGGGACTCTAGAACAAATGATTCTAATGGACATTTATGGAACATTATACCAAAAAACCTACTGAATAAAATCAGCAAATGGGACACTTCCAAGATTGATCATATGTTAGGCCACAAAACAAGTCTCAGCAAATTCAGAAAAAATGAAATCATACCATGTATTTTCTCACACCACAGTGGAATAAAACTAAAAATTAGTTCCAAGAGAAACTCTCAAATCTACACAAAGTCATGGAAATTAAATAAACTGCTGCTGAATAATCTTTGGATCAATGATGAAATTAAGATGGAAATCAAAAGATTCCTCAAACTAAATGAAAATGGGGGGACATAATCTTTCATAATCTATGGGATACAGTGAAAGCAGTGCTAAGGGGAAAGTTTATACTCTTAAATACTTACATCACAAAGACAGAACAATCACAAATTGATAATGTAATGTCACATCTCAAGGAACTAGAAAAAGAAAAACAAACCAAAACCATAACCAGAAGAAGAAAAGAAATAACAAAGAGCAGAGCAGAATTAAATGAAATGGAAACCAAAAAACACTACAAAAATTGAATGAAACAAAAAGTTAGTTCTTTGAATAGGTAAATAAAATTGATAGACCACTAGCCAGATTAACAAGAAATAGAAGAGAAATGACTCAAATAAGCTCAATCAGAAATGAAAAAGAGAAATTACAACTAATATCACAGAAATACAAAATATCATCTGTGAATATTACAAAAATCTCTACACAGAGAAACTAGAAAACCTAGAGGGAATGCATAAATTCCTGGAAACACATAACCTTACAAGACTTGTTCAGGAAGAAATAGAAATTCTGAAAAGACCAATAATGAGTAGCAAGATTAAAAGAGTAATAATAAATCCCCCTTGCACAAAAAACAGCCCCAGATCAGATGGATTCACAACCAAATTCTACCAGCCCTACAAAGAAGAACTGGTACCTATCCTATAGAAATTATTCAATAACATTAAGTAGGAGGGACTCCTCCATAACTCTTTCTATCAAGCTAATATCACCTTGATACGAAAGCCAGGAAAAGACATAACAACAACAACAATGAAAAACACCACAGACCAGTACCCCTTATGAATACATATGCAAAACTCCTCAGCAAAATACCAGCAAAGCAAATTCAGCAGAATATCAAAAAGATAATTCACCATAATCAAATGGATTTCATACCAGGGATACAAGCATAGTTAACATATGCAAATCAATAAATGTGATTCACCACATAAATAGAAGCAAAAACAAAGAGCATAGGATAATCTCAATAGATGTAGCAAAAGCATTTGATACCACCACCCTTTCAGGATAAAAATCCTCAACAAACCAGGCCTAGAAGGAAAATACCTCAAAATCATAAAAGCCATATATGACAAACACACAGCCAACATCATACTGAAGGGACAAGAGTTGAAACTATTCCCCCTAAGAACTGGAACAAAATGAGAGTGCTGACTGCCACCACTTCTATTCAACATGATACTGGAAGTCCTAGCCAGAGCAATAAGGCAAGAGAAAGGAACAAAGGGCATCGAAATTGGGAAAGAGGAGATCAAAGTATCCCTGTTTGCCAATGACATGACCTTATACTAGAAAAGCCTAAAGACTCCACCAAAAGACTCCTAGAATTGAAAAATAAATTCATCAAAGTCTCAGGTTTCAAAATCAATGTACACAAATCAGTAGCATTTCTATATATTAATAACCCCAAAATAAAGCCATATAGTTGCAACTAACTGATACGAAACAAAGCAGACAACAACATACATTGGGTAAAGGAAGTCTTATTCATTAAATGTTGCAGGGAAAATTTGATAGCCATGTGCAGAAGAATGAAACAGGATCCCTATCTCTCACTATATACAAAAATTAATTCAATATGGATAAAAGACTTAAATGTAAGGCATGAAACCATAAAAATCCTAGAAAAAAAAATAAGAAAAACTCTTCTGGACATCGAGCTAGGCAAAAAAATTATTACTAAGACTCCAAAGGCAATTACAGCAACAACAAAAATAAGTAAATGGGACTTAATTAAAATAAAAAGCTTCACATAGCAAAGGAAATAATCAACAAAGTAAATAAACAACCTAGGGAGGGAGAAAAGATTTGCAAACTATGCATCCAATAAAGTACTAGTATCCAGAATCTACAAAAAACTCAAACAAATCAGCAAGAAAAAAACACAACCCCATCAGAAAGTGGGCAAAAGACATGAAAAGAAGTTTTTCAAAAGAAGATAGACAAAGGCCCAAGAAACATGAAAAAATTCTCAACATCACTACTCATCAGAGAAATGCAAATTAAAACCACAATGATACAACATTACCCCTGTCAGAATGGCCATTATTAAAATTAAAGAGTCAAAAAACAACAGATTCTGATGTGGCTGCAGAGAGAAAAGAACCCTTATACAAGGTTGGTGGGACTGCAAACTCATACAAACTCTATGGAAAACAGTATGGAGATTTCTCAAAGAAATAAACGTAGATTTACCATTTGATCCAGCAATCCCACTAGGTATCTACCCAAAGAAAATAAGTCTTTTTTTTTTTTTCCAAAAACACCTGCATTTGAATGTTTATTGCCGCACAATTTACAAGTGTAAAGATGTGGAATCAACCTAAGCGCTCATCAATTCATGAGTGGACAAAGAAAATGTGATGTGAGTGTGTGTGTATGTATATATATATACAGATATATATACATACACACACAGAGAGACACCACGGAGTGTTACTCAGCCATAAAAAGGAACAAAATAATGTCTTTTGCAGCAATTTGGATGGAAGTAGAGATTGTTATCCTAAGTGAAGTGTCTCAGGAGTGAGAAAACAAACACCACATGTTCTCACTAATAACTGGGAGCTAAATGATGGATGCACATGGGCACAAAGAGATGTAAAGGACATTAGAAACCACGACGGTGGAGGGTGGGAGGGGGTGAGAAATAAAAACTTACCTATTGGATACAGTGAACACTATTCTGGCCAGGGGCACACAAAAAGCCCTGACTGAAGCATTATACAAGGTATACATGTAACAAAAACATTTGTACTACCTTAATATTTGAAATAAAATAAAATTTAAAAAGCAAACAAGGTAAACATGATTCTTGCCCTGCTGGAAATCACTGTTTATAAAGAAATTATAAAAGGCTGCACCTGTGTTTGGAAATTAGCCTCCACCTCCCCCCCCCCAGCTTTATTAAGGTATAATTGACAAATACACTTCCTTTTTTTATATTAATAAATAGACCTTATTTTTAGAGAAGCTTTATGTTCGTAAAAAAATTGAGCAAGAAGTGCAGAGGGTTCCTATATGCCCTCTGCCCCGACACATACACAGCCTCCCTCACTGTCAACATCCCCCACCAGAGTGGAACATTTGTTACAATTGATGAACCTACAGTGACATATCAGCATCAGCCAAAGTCCATAGTTTACATTATGACCACTCTTGGTGTTGTGCACCCTAGGGGTTTAGACAAATTATAATGACATACATCCACCATTATAGCATCACACAGAATAGTTTCACCGCTCTAAAAATTCTCTGTGTTCTACCTATTCATGCCTCCTACCCCATAACCCCTTGCAACCACTGATCTTTTTACTGTGTCCATAGTTTTGTTTTTTACAAAATGTTTTAAGTAGCCTTTCAGATTGGCTTCCTTCACTAAGTATTATGCATTTAAAATTTCCTCGATGTATTTTCATGATTTGATAGCTCATTTCTTTTTACTGCCAAATAATATTCCATTGTCTAGATGTACCATAGTTCCTTGGTTCACCTACTGAAAGACACCTTGGTTGCTTCCACCTCTTGGCTATTATGAATAAAACTGCTGGAAACATTCACGTGCCGGTTTTTGTGTGGAAATAAGTTGTCAATTCATTTGGCTAAATAGCAAGGTGAAAGCAATTATCGGTTCATATTATAAGAGTATATTTAGTTTTGTAAGAAACTGCCAAACTGTGTACCAAAGTGACAGTCCCATTTTGCATCCCATCAGCATTGAATAGAAATCCTGTTGCTCCATGTCCTCACCAACATTTGGTGTTGTCATTGTTCTGGATTTTGGCCATTCTAATAGATGTATAGAGGTATCTCATTGTTGTTTTAATTTGCATTCCCTGATGAGATATGATGCAAAGCATCTTTTCATATGTTTATTTGTCATCTGTATATCTTCATTAGTGAGGTGTCTGCTCAGGTCTTTGCACATTTTTTAATGGGTTCTTTGTTTTCTTATTGTGGAGTTTAAGAGTTCTGTCTATATTCTGGATAATAGTCCTTTGTCAGATGTGTCTTTTGCCAAGATGTTCTCCCAGTTTGTGGCTTGTCTAATCATTCTCTTGATCCACTTTCTTTTTACTAACAAACTGGTGATAACAGCTGGTATGAAGCAGAAAACAGCCTCTGCACTATATTTTGCTCAAATTCTGGGGGCTCCACTGTGTTCTTGACTATTAATACATGGGCAGTTCTGTGTAAGGGCTGTGTTTAGGAGCACCGGCTCTGGGATCTGTTAACTTGGGCATGAGTCCTGGTTCTGCTGTTGGTAAGGTGTGCAGCCTGGATAGATTACTGTCTCTCTTGCTCGATGGAGATGGAGATAAAACCAACGCCTACCTCCTAGGGCTGTAAAGATAGAATGATCTCACCTCAGTAGAGGATTTGGTGTAGTTGATGGGACACAGCAAATTCTCCATTAGTGTTATTATGGGTGTTCTGACATGCATTGTGATGTCCTTTTTGGCTATATTATCTTAATTATTAAGTTTTAGCCTTACAAGTATTTCCTTTTCTTGGAATATGAGTGATTTCAGGAGTGGTTATGAAAGTTGTATCTCTAGTCACCCTTTGGCAGTTGGCAGTGTTCAGAGAGTTGGGGTTTTTTTTGTGCTTAGAAGTAATTCATAGGCCCCTTTTCTTTTTTATTCCCTTTTCAAGTAAAAATTTAAATGGATCATCCATCTCAGTAGCTTGGTAACACTTTGCTCTCTGTCATCATTAGACATTTTCCTCATCTAACCCCACAGGCAACAGACATTTGGGGATTTGTTTAATCACTTCTGTACAATAAAATGAGGGCTTTGCTACCTACTGTGGTCCTGCTTGCTTTGTACTTTTCATGTAATATAGTGATGATAATCATCACTCCCATTTATTGCTCACCATTGTAATCCAGAGACCGCACTAAGCACTTTTGGAATATTATCACCCTCATTTAGAAAACAAGGAAATTGAGGCTTAAATGGTGAATTGACTTGCCAAGTTCACCCAGCTGGTTAGGAACAGAGCTGGGATTTCACTGCAGACTCTGTGATACCATTCATAACCACTATGTGCATACCACCAAGTATTCCCCGCAGAGATTCTCAAAGTGTCGTCCCCAAACCACTTGAGTAGGAATAACTTTGAAGGGGGAATTAAAATAATCCAACTTCCTGGGTACCCCCTTAGAGCTAATGAATCAGGCTGTCTTTTTCTCTCCCTTTCTGAACCTACCTTATTCCCGCAAGTGTCTCACACTTTATCAGATGGGAGAAACCTTCCAGATCCTGGGAGGAGAGAACAGATGTCAGGAAGTGAAGTTGTGTGGGTTTATGGGTAGAAATGCATAAGTTCATATCCAACTATGAACAAAGGCTGCCAAACTCTAGGGAAAAACTTATGTAACACGCATTCTTTCTCTAGAGTTCTCAGGTTTATTTTTCTGAATCTGTTTCTCTAGCAATATGGCTATACCGTTTAGAAGGTTTTCTTTATATTAGCTTTACCATTTTTCAAGATCTAGTTATAGGAGGTGATAAAAAGAAAGTCAATTATACTTTTGGAGAAACCAGCTAGTAATTCAGGTTTGGGTGATTTTAAATGAAAAGGTCAAAGTGAAAGTATAATGGATTGACTGCCTTTCTTGATAGCAACATGTCTTTAAAAATCAAAGACCAACTCAGTGTGGTAGGTAAATGTGTTCTGGTTCAACCAGATGGATAATTTTTTCTCTCTGACATCTGTAGAAATTGAATTACCTTTTTCATGTGATTGTTATAAAGATAAAATTAGTTGTAGTCATAACAGGGCCTGACAAATAGTAACAAACATTCGTACTATTTTGTTGTGATTATTATCATTATTATTGTTACAAATTATAAGCTGATAAAAAATGCTGAGCTGAGTGCAGCGGCATGTGCTTGTAGTTCCAGCTACTCAGGAGGCTGACATGGGGATGACTTGAGCCCAGGAGTTTGAGTCTTGCCTGGGCAACATAGTAAGACCCCATCTTTAAAAAAAAAATGCTGAATAGACCAAGTGAAAAAGAAATATTTTTTAGTAAAGAATTTCGATGAAGATTTGAAATGAAAATCCCAATGACCTATTTCTATTTCAAATGTCTGCTAAAGATAGATAATTACAGTTCATCTTCATTTTTTGCTATTTAGAAATCGTGTGCCCCCTTCATACTGCACACAAAAGGATGCTTTATATAATCCGTAGGCACTTGGAGTCCTCCGGGAGATCTTGTCAGCGTGATGACTCTTTGTGTTTTGACAGGAGCTCCGATCTGCTGGATGGCATTTTGGAGCAGGTCCTTGGGGAAAGGACACTTAGTCCTAATGAAGGCAATGGTGATTATTACTGGACAGTGGGACATCCCTCTGCTATTTTAAGTAATTGAGGTCAAATGAAATTTTCCTAGAAATAGCAACTGAACTGTGCTTGGCTGATCCGGGATTCCCAGGAGTTCTCTAGTCAGAAGTAAATGAGGCACTTAACAGAGAATAACCCCTTTCTGAAAAGCAGCCTTGCCTTGGGCAGCATCGTCTGGGGATTTCTGCAGCCAGGATGGGTGGATTTGCTCTGACTGAATGTGCTCACAGGTTCCAGAGGGAACAGTGCTTTCCTCTCCCTTTGGAAATGTTCAAATTTGGCGAGTCTGCAATTTTGCTGGGAAGAGCCACTGTGAGGCAGGCCAAATAACGGGACAACTCACTTCAAGCTAAAATAGCCTTCCTCTGCTCTACACCTGGCTGACTCTTCCTTACCCTTTAAAACTCAGGGCAGACATGGTTTCTTCTAAGAGGCCTTGCCAACTCTTCCCAGACTGATCTCCTTGTGGCCTGAGACACTTCCATCTGCACTGACGCTGGCATACGGCACTGTAATTATCTGCAGCCTCACTCCCATATCTAATCAGTCTCCTACCCCATCAGTTCCTTGTCCTGGGATCACGAGTCTGCCCACTTTTATCCATTCCCATTGCCACTGTCTGGATTTAGGCCATCACCATCTCTCACCTGATTTGCTTCAATTACCTTATCTTCCACACTGGCCCCCTGCAATCCTGTCTCTACCCTTGAAAATCTAAGTATCCCATAGTCTTGTTTAAATCTTTCACACGTAACTTGTAGAAAGACTAAAATATCCAGAGAAGCCCCAAACAAACCAGCATAAAAAAAAGAATAAAAAACATGCAAAATCTTTTCATCTAGATATAACAACTGATAACATTTAACTGCAGAGATTTCTAGACCTTATTTTCTATTTATGTAATATATACATATTTTTCCAAAGCAGAATGATATTGTAGTATTGGGTCATAACTTTTTTTTTTTAACTTGACAACATGTTACACTTTATTACCTATAAATGGATTTTATCATAATTATTCTACCTATATTTCATTATAGGTATACATTATTGTTTATATAAATACGCCCACTGTTGTCTTATTCTTATTTTAATTTTTTCACTTCGTAAATAACATTTTAAATTACACCTTGTTTAGAAACCATTATACTCATCCTTAAATAATTTCTTGGGAATTTTTCTGCCAGTAAAACTGTTGTTGATCCTTTCTTCCTCCTCTTCCTTCTCTTAAATTTTCCCCTCCTTTTTTCTTAAGAAAAAAAAGAATTGTTGAGTTATGGGTATAGACATCTATATATATTCTTTTCCTAATATGATATTTGAGATATTTTCAATGTATAGCTACATGTACCAATTATTTTTGCTTAACTGCATTTTAGTGATTTCACAACTTCTATATCATGACTTATTTACTCTTAGACCTTTAACTATTTTTTTTTGAGCATCAATATTAACACCAAGGCCTTTAAAACTGTTGCTTTTACACATAAAAGGTAACTTGGCAGCATACGAAATCCCTGAGCCACAAACTATCCTCTTAAAACAATAGATGTCTTTCCACAACGACGTTTTGATACTTTTCTTGCAAAGAAATTTAAAGTCACTTTGGGTATTATAAATAAACAGTTTTGTTCAACCTAAAACTCTGGGGACTCTTTCTTTGACCTTTACAATTGCAATGCCTGGCACATAGATAGAATAAAATAAGTGTTAATTGGGCAAATGAATAAAAATGCTTTGGCAAGATGTGATGATGGAAGTGGGGAGTGGAGTCTCTTTTTAATTACTGTGCTTGTAAGATCTGAGCCCTGGGAATGTGCACACACAGTCCCCCCTCCTTTTTTTTTTTTTTTTTTTTATTAAATCAGGAGGGTTTCTTCTGTTATAGGTTTGATTTTGCTTCTCTCCCATTTATTCTTGTTTCTCTTCCGGAAATGCTCTTTGCTGTCTTCCATTCCTGTCTCCTCTCACATTGTTTTCGTTTCCTTATCCTTTCCTTTGGCATTCTGGAAAGGCTTCCCAAATTTGTCTTTGCTGGAATTGACCAGATTTGGTGCATTGTGAATTGTGCCTTTGTTGGCTGTGGGTGCCTCCAGTGCTGTTTTAGGAGCACCTCCCCTCTGTCATCCTGACTCTTTCAGATCATCCCATTCCTTTACCTTCCCTGCCTTTCTGCTTATGACACGGTTCCTATTTATGTCTTCCTACAACTCTGGATGACACTAAAACATTTCCTTGAAATATCTTTTTCTAGTCACTGAGGTATTTATTTTTTTCAGAGATATCCTTTTCTTCTGAGCCTTCCAGATGTTATTTCCTTTTTCTTGGTATAAAGCATGCTTCTACAGTTCCAAATTATTTATGGCTTCTTTATTTTTTCTTTAAAAAAATCCAGATTTCTTTTCAGACTTGATGTTTAGAAGCAGCTATGGCGAATGAATTACTCTTGTTCCTGCTTTCTGTTTACTGTATGGTGAACAAATAATAACAAATCTTTCCCGAGATGCATCTGGAGGCAGGTCAATGTGCACAGCTCCAGGCTGGTTCCAAGTCCCTTATCCAAGGGAAATCTTCCTCTTTCTCAATTGCCTGATTCTTTAGGACTCTTAAATACTGTAGTTGGGTACACATGCACACACACACACACATACATACCACACACCACACACAACTCCCAATGTGGACCTGTAACCAGAGGACTTCCTTCAACTCATACATCCAGGTCTTTATTTGTGGAACTACATATTACATTATATCCTGTGTCTGCCCCTACATGCTGCCCGTTCCTCCCTCCCCCCACCTTGGACTCGTATTCCCTCTCAAAAAGTAAAGAATGGCGGATGGTGTAAGGAGTCCACACTCTGCTTGCCTCACAGCCTGGCAGCGTCTGAAGACTAGCGTCCCCTTATCTGCTGGGCCCGACCGTTGCACAGGGGGTGCTTTGCGTCTGTCTCTGCTCTGACTGGCTCTCTGTTTTGTGAAACTAGTCTAGGGGTGGCATGGAAGGCTCTCCGGCTTGGTGTTTCTTAATGCAGCTCCATCTGCCTGTAATTAATGTCAATTCCTCTCTGATTCTGACATTAGATTGTCTGTCACTCGTGGTTTTTCCTAGTAATGAGAGTTTTCATTTTTCCCATAGTTTTAAAGTGAGAAAATGGGACAGGTTGCATCGAGGGCTGTGAGCCAGGCACAATCTTGAACTGGGAGTCCATCTAGAATTTTTGCATGAGAGAATGGAAACAATCTGTCTGTGATTTACGGAGATACTCTGGCAGTAACCTGAGAATACATTTTGAATCCTCATTACCCAAACAGGTATGAAATGTATATTTATTTAGTAAGGTACCAGCTGTGTGAAAAATCCATTTCTCATTTCCCATAATCTTTCTGAAGCTTCTCAACAGTGCACAGAGACAGAATGTCATCATTATCCAGGGACAGTGTGTTATCACATTTTTTCCTAGGGAAAATCTTTTCTAGGTCACCTGCTGCTTCACCAAAGCTCTGACCAATTTAGCTTGCTAACCTCTGATTCCACTCTCCTAACCAAGTCCTTAGAGAGAAAAATGCTTCACAGCAAATTATGCCAGGCACCAGCATGTCTGAACGAAAAGAGAGGAAAAAGCTCCCTCCCTCTTTCCTCTGTCGAGAAGCGCAGCGTCCACACATGCCTACACAGCATCTGTGCCCCGAGGGCATGTGCCGCACTGGGCCCCTCTGACAACCAGCCAGGTTACCACTCTATTTTTCTGCTCCTTGTCTAACCCTCCCACGTGCACTTATTAGGTATTGAGTGTTCACACACTCCTGGCATTGTTACCACAAGCCACGGGCTCTGGATAAACTTCCAGGACAAACTCCATCCTCCACTTCTCTCTGCTCCCTGCTGAGCCTGGGCACCATCTCGCCAAGCTAGCAGGAGTGGGAAAATCATGGGCTTTGAGGTCAAACGAACACAAGTTCAAATTAAGACTCTGTCACTTTTTGTCTACTGGGCATTTTGTTGAGCATGTGATTTCTCATCTGTTAAACAGGGTAACATTCTTTCCTGAATTTTGCATGTCTCTGTGTGTGAATTAAATAAGGACATCTCCATAAAGTGCTTGGACTTACCTTTATTTTCCAAATAAGGAAATCTTGGAAGGATGTAATGACTTCCTCACACTGGTACAGCTAAGTGACAGACTCTGGTACTTCTCCATGCCTGTTCCTCAGGCCACAGCTGTTCCCCTCTGGGTCCGAGACTTGAAAACACTGAGGCTCAACAAAGAAACCTGCAACCATTCTGTCTTATCCTAATCCATAATTATCCTACAAACTCCAGGACTCCTTGATCTTAAATCTAGGCATGCCCTTAATCATGGAAATGTGTTTGACCTACCTGGGCTCTGGAGACTTGCATGAGGTGTTTAGGAACCAAGGAATGGACCATTTCAAAACAGACCAATCTCCTAAAACAGAGGTCCTCAAGTGGGGTCAAGGCCTCCTGTGGGTCCCTGAGACCCTTTCAAGGGGCCTACAAAAAGTCAAAACACATTTTCACAACAATCTTAAGCTGTAATTTACCTTTTTCTGTCCATTTTCTCTTGTGTGTACAGTGGAGTTTTCCAAAGGCTACATGATGAGTGGATATCACAGCAGACTGATAATGAAGTAAGCATTGAAGAGATTTGCAAACATGTAAAACAATGCAAACACTTATTTTTTCATTTTGGAAAATATAGTTAGCTTTCATAATGCATGTTATTTATGTTAACATTTTATTATTGCTATTTAAAATGAATTCACAAATAAATATTTTTTAAATATCTCGATTTTAATATAAAATATTAAACATCTGCAGAGACAAATTAATCCACCTAATTAAAAGTCCCTTGGGATTCTCAATATTATTTTTAAGGTATAAAATAAAAAGTTTAAAACTGCTGCCACAAAATACAATGCCAGGATAATGCACAGTTGGCTTTGCCTATCCATGTGTTCATTTCTGTGCTTACACTCCCTGAAGGACCACAGAGGCACTTTTATTGGGTCAGAGGATCCTGGGGACTTTAATGAATGGGAGTGCAGGCATTTAGCATGTCTGATGGTGCTTAAAATTTCCCAAGCAGGGTGTGTCTTCAAGAAAAGGCCTTTGGTGCCAGACTCAGCCTACTGGTTCTGCACTCTGATCACTCATTGTTCACTGGTAAGCAGCGCCAGCGCCTCAACTCACCATGCCACACTCTGAAACCCCAGGCTTTGGAAGCTGTGCTCTTCCCAGGTGAGACCCTGGGGGCCCCACCAGGTCTTTGGAGGTACGCCTCATTTTGAGCATAGCCAGTTGGGAGCAGGGGTAGGAGAAGTTCAGCACCAAATAAGTACCACCTCAGTGATTGTCTTTGGGGCCCTTAGGGTCCTTTTCCTTATTAATTGCCTCTCAAATGCCCAAATCTTTCACTGTGTCTTACATTTTCCTTTCATCTAACCTGCTTTTGAGACAGGAATCTGAGAAATTATTTTATACTGACGTGTACATGACTGATAAGAATTGTTATGTATCCTTTCCCTGGAATTTTTATATTTTAGCCTGTGCGTGTGTCCTGTCTCCTAGAATTTTAGACATTAGAAAGTGAGTGATAAAATGTTCTTGGCAGTGGACTTTCTGGTGTCCACTAAAGCACACCAAGAAGGGGACTGTCTGGCTTCCCTACTTCTAAGGGAAGCCCTCGTTAGCAGAGCAGCAGCTGTAGGACTCCATGTATTCTGCTCCTGACACCCCAGGCTTGGGGCAAAGCAGACAAGGACAATGGTAAGTTAGAGGCTCGGGACATCCAGAGACAGAGAAAGGACTTAAAACCTTTAAACTGTGCTGTTCCCAACCCAGAGTGGAGACTCCAGGAACTGCACAGCAGGTGTGGAAAGGGAAGTGGCCTGTCTTGGGCATGCGGTGGGGAGATGAGGAAAACACAGGGCTGGGGATACCCAGCCAGTACTTTAAAGGATCCTGGCACAATCACGATATCTAACATTCATTGAGAACATCTGCACCAGAACCAGTGCTAAGTACTTTTCTTCACGATCCACTGCAATTCTTAAACCAACCTCATGAATAAGGAACTACTTTTATCTCCATTTGACAGAGGAAGTAATTGAAGCAGAAAGAAGTCAAGTAATTAACATGCAAGATTTCCCAATAGAAGGCAATGAGACAGAGCAGGAACCTCTCTTAGGGGCCTGCCATGGGACACCGAAGCATGGAAATAAAGAAAACATCTGGAGTTCCTTCAAGGGAAATTCCAGGAACCTAGCTAGTCTTGAGAAATAAATGAATAACCTGCTTAGCACAAAGGTAATAATAAGCTCAAATAATAGCCACCCAAGTAAGTTAGAGTCACAGGATGTTTGGTTCCCTATAGAAACTAATGATAACAGCTTGACATATGTCTCCGAGCTGTTTTTCAGAAACCTGGTGCCCCACCAGGTGGAAAATGCAGACTGATTACTGTCAGGGAGACCTCAGATGAGAGAGAACTGAGGATTGAACCCCAATCAACATTATTTGTTATAAATTTCTTCCTGAGAGCCCTGGAGAGAGTCGAGCCCACAGGCCAAGCTTTAGCATTCCTTTCTGCTGATCCGAACTTTTAGGCAAAGTTTTGCTTTCTTAACCAATCTCAAATCAAAGAATCTTTGAATCCATCTATGACCTATAAGCCCTCTATTCAAGATATTCTGCCGTTTGGGGCCAAACCAATGTATAACCTCCATATATTGATTTATGATTTTACCTGTAACTCCTGCTTTCCTTAAATGTATCCTTGCTTTCAAAAATCCATGCTTGGAAGCCATCAGGGAGGTCAGGTCTTAAGCATGAACTGCCCGATTCTCTTTGCTTGGCACACTGCAAATAAACACCCTCCTTTCACTGCAAACCTTCACAGCTCTGGGAGAGTAGACTCAGGTTTGGTTGAGTAACAGCAGGAGAGCCAGGATTTGAACCAGAAACTCTGTTTGGAGTTTACCCCTGATATGTACACTCTTCTGCCCTTCTTAGGTCAAAGTTGAAGTAGGAAGGCAATGGTTTCCCAACAATGCTCAAATTTTTCCATGGTACTGGGTACAGTGCCTTGGAGGGCTGTGATGTTTGCCATCATTTCATGGGTTTGCAATTATATGTCCCGTCAGCCCGTTTCCTGCTTTGGTGAATAAACAGTAGTGCCTTTGTTTTAGTCATCTCCGATAACAAAGTATAGAGCACACTTTTCATCTCAAGTTACGTTTTCCACTAAGTGGGTCCTGAGGCATAGTTCACCCATTTGTAGACTGAGTCCTGAACAGCTCAATCCCAGGCATGATTTGTAACACATCCTGTTGGTCTCATGGTCTCATCTCACTCACTGCTCCTTCCGCAAGGTTTTCTATGGCTCCTCCTTTGGATTTAACCAATACTATCTCCCTCATTCTGACTTTTGTGTTCATTTGATTTTCTTCTCGTGGCAGTACATCCCTCCAAGCTGAAAATGCAGCTTTCCCACCAGCTGTGGCCCCTCATGGACGGCCCTCCCACATGGTGGCCCGAGCATCACGGTGCCGCCGGGCTGCAGAGGTGAGCCCAACACTCTCTGGGGTAACGGAATAGGTGAGGCTTATGGTACCTACAGTAGCACACAAGCTCCAAAAGCAGTGATTCAGTGGTCCAGGCTGCCTTGATCTAAGGACCCTATTGTAGTGGACACCGGGTCATCTCTCAGCCATGTTTGAACAAAGCAGTTCTCGGAACACCTGTTCTCACATGGATTGTTTTTTTTGATCGGTCTCAAGACACCTTGTGACTTGCAAACAAGCCAGAGTGCCTTGACCCACAAACAGGAAAGGGCAAAGGAGGAGACGCAATCGTCAACTCCCTGAGGCAGAGTGGTGAGAACCAGTCCATGCTGAGACGAAAACATTCTGGGAACAGAAAATAGTGGTGGGAAAAGTTGGGGTAGACTGGGACAGATGCCAAAAGAAGAGTGTTAAAAATAAAGTCGCTGCAAGCAGGAGAGGCTTCAGTCTTGTATCGTCTCTGTGTGTCTGTCGTTTGTTGTCTGTCTTCTGTGTTCACTTCTCCTTCCCAAGTGGAGCCACAACACCTGTCATCTCAACACATGGCCTCTACGCACAGAGAGATAGGACAACCTTATAGGGGCTTTTCATGGCCTCAGCCTGGAAGTGACATAATCAATTCTGTTCAGATTTCACTGGCCTGAACACTTCACATGACCCTATCTGGGGGATATTGTGAACATGGTGGTGTTACTTCTGCCACAAGTTTAAGAATGTTCTGTAAGGCTGACTGACAATTCCTTGGTAGAGGCTCCAATGATGTAAGGGTTTTCTGACTCTCTTAAATGTTTTGATGCTTGGGCTACTTTATGAATCACTTGGGCCTGATTGGCTGCTTAAAAGAGGATTTCTCTGGGTGAAGAACTTTCTGGAATTACACTCCCATCTACTTATTTCAAGAGAATGCTGGCTTTGGATAGCATATCCTTTCCATGCTTATGCTTGCTTCCTGATTTTACTAAATCAGGTAATTTTCCTTTCTTTGCTTCCTTTTAGCAGCTGAAATTATGAAGCCTTCATATCTCTGCTCTATTCCGAAGCATCCGCCAGACACATGAGGACCTGCCACAATGCAGCATTCCTGCGCTGACAGCCGGGCCTCTCTCATACTCTTTCTCACACCAGGTGTCCTCACTCAATCCTCCTCCAGATAGAAGTAGCACAATGGAACTTGCCATTTGTGTTAATCTGAACACGTGTCTTCACTGTGAATTGCATCAGATGGGGGTGTAGGGTGGGGCTTCTTTTCAGAGATCACTGCTGCTAGGCTGAGATCTGAGGATTGCGATCCTGGTGCAATTTCTTATAGATATACATGTGGCCTTATGTTCTTCCAAATAATAGCAAATCATCATTCATTTGGTTCTTGGTCTCTGTGGCATTGCTCAATGCATAGCTAAAGTCACGGGCGGCCCACTGACCCACCCAGCCTGGACCCTGGCTCTACTTCAGTCCAGAGGCTAGTAAGGAACACTTGGCTGGGTCTAGGATGGGTAACCTTGTGCACACCCATTGGGCAAGTGGGCCCAGCTTGGAGCTCACAGCCTAGCTCTGGTTCTTCTCTTCAAGTTTACCTTCTAGGAGACCTATCATCTTTGGGAACTCTGAGGGAGTCTTGGAGGTGCTTTAATGTGGGGAAGTCCTTCTACAGATTCATGGTCACTTCTGAAGGGCACCACTGGGTTGACTTATTCTCAGCCTGTGTTTCTATTTACTTTTTACACTAGGTTTTCTACAACCACAGCCTAATACTGGAAAATTTCACAATTCCAGTAGTGTGGTCACGAGTCTCCAAAGACAGCCCCTTACTGAGCCATGTTTCATATTATTCATGCTTTTGTGTGGTCCCCTCACCTCTGACCCTGGCTGCAGCTGGAGCTCATGTTTGACCAATGGAATGTTGCAGAAGTGACATACAGAGCCTGAGTCATAGAAATCTTTGCAGCTTTTACCTTGTGCTCTTGGAACCCAGGTGCCACCCAGCAAGTATGTTCTAGAGAAGCACAAGGGAGGGGAACTGAGGAACTTGCCTAAGAGTCCTTGCCAAGCTCCCACCAGACAGCCAGCACCAACATGCTGACAATGACATTCAAGACATTCCCAGCTGAACCCCAGGGAGCATGGAGCAAAGATGAGTTGCCTTGCTGCATCCCACTTGAATTCTGGACCCTCAGAAACATAAGAATTTGAAGCCACTAGCATTTGGGATGGTTTGTTACGTAGCAATTAATGACCAGAACAAAGGTGCTTGTTTATGTGAATGACGTTCCCTGGATGTGTCCAGTGCACATGGCACCTGGCATGTGGTGCACTGTGGGTTTGCAATCCTATTTCTTGAGGCTCCTGTTTCTGGAGGGATCTGGGACAAGGCCTAAGATAAATGGCTGGCTTCCCGGCCAGTGGGGAGATTTTCCCTCTCTCGGTCACAGACTGTGCTGAGCTTTGCCAGTTCTAGGCCTATTTGGGGAGCCCAGTTCTGTGCTCCAGACCTGAAGCCTTGACTTCCCCACAGGAGAGTGAAAACACCAACCTCTAAATATTGCATCTTGATCCCCACAATGTTCTGCAGAACTTCAGCTGTTATAGCCTTCCCACCTAAACATTTGCTTTTCATTTCTGACACCTAGAAATTTCACTTTCTACTTTTGAGCTAAATATTATTATTTTTTTAAATTTTTTTTTCCCTAGAATTTCTCATTTGGAGTGAGGTATGAGGATGGGCTAGAAAGGAGAAATTCCAAAGGCTGATCCATCTGACTTTTTAACTAGCATTCCTCATCTTCTCTTTAGAATATTTTTGTGCATTTCCCCCTACACCACAAGACTGTGCTATCAAAACCATGAATATGCTGACTCTTTAAAGACACAAACTCATTTAGAAAAGTGAGATTATGTTCTCAGTTTCCAAATTATTAAATTCACAGTTGTGTTCCATTGTTCTACCAGGATGGATCTGACAATTGAAATTCTGTCTGCTGTGGGAACCAGCGCTGATGGCTACTGATCAGGGTGGTAACCCCTATCCAGTCTGTGTCCGTCTTAACAACCACCAAAGGGCCATGTCCTTGAGATCATGCCCACTCGTAATCCATCTCCACCAGATGACAGCCGATGGGGCTAGGCAACTCACATGGATCTCCTAGATAAGGTAGAGGATTCTTTTCTCCAGTTAGAACTTAATAAAACTAGCAGATGGGAATTCAAGCTGTACCATTCAGCAAGAGAATTAATTTACTGAAATGTAGCCTTTTGACAGATACCCAAATGAGTATAAGGCTATCAGGGCAAGTAAATAGAGAAAAAATAATTATGGAAGGAAGGAAACAGGAGACAGAACTTAGATGATTACATAAGCCCATCGAGAAATGAATAAAGAACTTTTCTGAAAGTAATTAAGTCTCCTTCTTAAATCTGTAAGCTTTATTTTGGTTTATAAGGTTAAAAATGTTTATTTAGGTAGTTCCTCTGCTCAAGGAGTTCAGTGATGACCCAGTGCCCTAATTCATTACACTCTAACTCCTGGTCCTGTGTCTTGGATGCTTCTACAGTTTGGCCTTAAACTACTTCTAGAGCAGTGGTTTTTAACTTTGGGAGGATTCTTGAATCACCGGGAGACTTTATAAATGATAGATGCCTTTGCACATATACAAAAATAGATGGAACATTGTAACTAACTGCATGCTAATTATACCATTGTATTTATATTATTATACCCATCACCTACCTAGCTTCCAAAATAAAGTGGATTTGAATTTTGAAAAAAAAAAAATCACTTTGGCTACAGTGTGAAAAAGGATTTAAGAACACAACAACAAACAAAACATGGCAAATGGAAAAGTAGAGCAGAGAAGTCAAGAGAGTCCCGTAGTTGGGTATTTATAGTCTTTGACAATAATTGAAATTAATATTACTTCAATATATACCATGTGTCAGACCTCTGCTGCGCGTTGAGTGCAAGGGGAAAGGGAGCGTATAAAAGCAGAAATAAACAAAACAAAACGTCGTCCTTGATCTCCAGTGGTTCACAGTGGGAGAGAGAATATAAACAAGCAGCTGTGATACGGGCACCTGCGAAAGCTGCCACGGCATGGAGGGGTGCAAATCAATGCCGGTGAGGAAACAGAGCAGAGCATGTGGAGAGTATTTGTGGAACAATTAATGTCATAAATAATCATTGGTAAAAATAATTACTGGGGATGCTGGGGTCCCATCCCCAGAGATTCTGATTTGATTGGTCAGAGCAGGACCTGGGCATCTTTTGCAAACTTTGGCAAAGCTCCTCCATTGATTCAGATGTATAGCTGGTGCTGAGAAGTGCTGCCATGTGGTCGGTTTTTCCACCACTTCCAGCCGGCTATGGGGCAATGGAAAGAACAATCCCGTAGGAAGCCTGGGTCCAAGTCTCAATCTCCCAAACAGTGACAGCAGAGAACAAAGGCTAACGTTTTTTGAGCAGGCCCTGTGCTAGGCATTTCATGTTTCTCAGTGTTTCTCAACCCTGGCTGCAAATTAAAATTATGTGGGAAGCTCTGAAAAAATACCGATGTCTCTGTTTGGCCCCAGACTAATTAAATCAGAATCTTTGATGTGAGGCCTGGATGTTAGCGTGTGTGTGTATCGTAACTGCTCTTGCAGTTGGTTTTTATAGGCAGGATGATTGAGAACCACCAGCTTTGGACTCTGCAAGGTTCTCTAGCACTTGTATTTATGAACCTACTCTTTTATGGAGTCTCTGTTCTCTAGCCAAGCAAGCCCGTTTGCCATTTTCTGAAAATGCTGCATACCTCTTGGCATCTCGTTTTCTAGGTTACAATGGCCTCCTCACCTATCTCTTTGGGAAACCTACCCATCATTAAGATCCATCACTTCCGGAGAGGCCTTGCTGAATTCTCTCATCCGCAATATGATGCCTTATCAGCATTTACTTTCACTTTCTTTGACATCCTTGTTAGTTCTTGCTTTTACGAATATTTTTCTTATGAGCTTTTCCTTCCGTCTTGTGCCATTTCAATTTACAACGTCGATTTGTCCTTTCTGCTATATAAAGGACCCTCAGTGAAAGACTATTTTTCCTACAAATATTTCTCTTCTCCAATGTGCCTAGCAGAGTGCCTTGCGTGCGACAGATTCCCAATTAGTATTTGCTCATTGAGTCATGCTACAGACCGAGGACAGCTTCTCCGTTATCCAATATCGGGCCAGATGCAAAGCTCTGACTTTCTCTTACTGGCTAGGGTACTTCTTTTCAAGCTTCTGATCATTCATGGCCTTTGATAGTACAATGCAGAAAGTGCAAAGGGCACTTTAATCACTAATAGAATCTAGAAACAGGTAATTCACTCCCTTCCTCAGCTTTCTCTCCTTTCCCTGAAGAGAGGCCACTGTATATTTGCTCTTAGGAACTTGAAGTGAGGGTCAAAAACATTGGGAATAATTTAGCAAACCTTCCTCTACAAACCTACCAAACTTACCAAGTTTGGTCAGGAAGTAGCCTTTCTAGATATTCCAAGCAGGACGGGTTTCAGACATAGGGAATTAGAGACTGAAGAGTGTTCAGGAAGGGAAGGTCACGGGAGCTACAGCTTGAGTTTGTAAAGTCAGCAAGAGCCCGAATGGCTAGAAAGCGACTGCAGGTGCCCGTAGCACCCAAACAGGTTGCTTGCAGGAACTCACCCAGGAGTCCCTGAAAACTCTGAGAGTCTCCGGAAGCACCTGATTTCCAGAAGCCAGCCCAGAAGGTGCTGCTGGTGTCATGCTTGCCATCTGCTCGTGTTCTGTTAGCCCTGCCACCAGAGAATAATGGTTTCTCCTTCTCACCTACCTTCCAAACCTCATGCCTGTACCCCTCAGTGGCAGAACTTGACCCGGGAGCAAACGGGAAAAATAATTCTGAAAAACGCAGGCCTCTCCTGTGAAGAGCAGGAAAATCTAGAGAGGGGTAAGAATGATGTTGCATCAAGAACAGACGATCTGGCAAAACTAACCCAAGGTAAGTCAAGAAAAGCTTATTTTGAGGAAGACTTACAGAAAACAAAAAAAGAGGAAGAAGTGAAAAAAATGTAAATAGGAAAAGGAAAGAAAGTCCAAGAAAAAAAATTTCTCCTGAAAAGACTTCCAGAGCAAGCAGGAAGGTGTCACCAAAAAGGCCTGCAGGAGACCTACTGGGTGGCCCTACCATGGGAATTTGCCAGGGCGTATGGGTAGTTTTGTCCTCAGCATGGGAGCTCTAGAAACGGAGGTTCCAATCTGTCCCTCCTGCCCCGTCCTTCTCCCAAAACCCCACACAGTTTCCTGATAAAAGTCTATTTGAGGGACTGACGCAGCCATTGGAAAATTGCTTCAGGATTACAGAGGCAGAGCAAGAAGGTGTGACTGGTCTTGGAGACTCCTCGCACCTCTTTGACGAGGGTGTTTTTAATCTCTGCCATCCCAGCCGGACTGAGGCTCCGCAGGGCAGGATCGCTGTCGTTTTTGCTCATTACCTGATCCCTGGCACTTAGCACAAGCTTGATGGTCAAAGGGTTTTGTCTGGTTGAATGAATACATAATCAAGCCCAGATGAAGTATCACTGAGTCAAAGGACAGAATACCACATTAGTGACCTGATTAAGTGCCTTTCTCTTGGCCAGTAGTGGTAACCTGATTCCACAATTTCTTCTTATTAAAAAAAATTCAGAATGTTAGTCTCTTTGAATTTTATATATCTATTATCTCTATTTGTCCATATATAAATATAGATATATAGGTATCTATATATAAAATATGTATATGTATATATAATATACACTAATATAAAACATATGTACTATATATTTGTATATATTATATATGCAGATACAGATATGAATAATAATTTATTATATATCATAGAATGTATATTATTATATTATATATTATATAAAGCTGTAACATATAATATATATCGTATTACGTATTTAGAGGATTTAGTGTCACTGCTTAAGCTACAGTAAAATAGCTGTTTCCATGGGTCCAGAAGACTCTGTCTTTCCCCATCATGGATTGGTTTAGTAAATTTAATTATTAAAAGACAACCTTCTTTTCGTCACCCTCATGTCCTGGAATAGAGGCTTCATGAAGGCCCACCGAGATTTCCTACATGCAGACACAAAGACCCTCCACTAAAGCCATACCCTACACCTGCTCTCCTCCAGCACCACTTTGCTAGGTGTCCTTCAGAAAGTTACGTCCCCTTCCACAGCTTGCCTTTGCTGCACAAACTCTCCTGGAGAATTAGACCAAGCTCCTCAATGTCCTGGTGACTGACTGATTGATTGATTGATTGATAGAGGAAGATCAAAACTTCAAAACTGGACTGCTGAGCTAGCGCTAGCTAATAATTTGCTGAGCGTCAGCTGTGGTAGGGATTGTTCTTCCTTGTCTCCCTGGCTTTGTTTATGCTCTGACCTTTACTTGGAATATTATGGAACCCTCCCCCCACCCACTTCCTATCTGTTTCATTCTCTCCATTTTTCTGGGGGTAGTTCATGGTATTCCATACCTTCCTAAACCACTTTGCTTTTCTTTGCTCTCTTTTACTCAAATCTGCTTGGTACATTCAGCAATACAAGTAATTTTAATGCTAATTATATTTCAATGCACTGTTTTGGAATCCCTTCAATAGTGTATGCGATAATAGAGAAACATGTCACTTATTTTTGCATGTTTCCCATAGTGCTTAGTACAGTACCTTAGAACCTAGGTATTTTTATATCCATTTTTCACTCATTGATTTGTTCACTCATTTCTCCAACAAATATTTATTAAATAACTGCTGCTCTAAGTTCTTGGAGAATAAAGACTAAAACAAAGATCTCTGTCTTCTAGGGAGAGTAGGCAGACAATCAATAATAAACTTAGTAAATAAATTATAATATTGTAGAATGTGACAATAACTGTAAAAAAAAAAGGAAAATGGAGTGGAGTAAAGGAAGTCAGGAATGTTGGGGTCTGGGGCTGGCAGGGGATATTAATTAGGTTGGTCAAGGAAAAGCTCATATGAATCTGATATTTGAGTAAAGATTTGAAGGACACAAGGGAGTGAGCCATGCAGATTATCTGGGGAAGCTCTCCAAGCAGGAGGAACAGCATGTGCAAAGGCCCTGAGGCAGGAATGTGTCTGGTGTGTTGAAAGAACAGCAAGGGGTCCTTTGAGCTGGAGTGTAGTAAATGAGGGGGGAGGGTAGTAGAAAAGGAAGTCAGAGAGGCAAAGGAAAAACCAGACCATGTAGCCTTGACAGCCTATATAAAGCCTTTTGGCTTTTACAACTAGAATGAGGAGTCATAGGAGGGAGGTGGGCAGAGGCATGAGCTGATCTGATTTTCATTTCTAAAGGGTCTTTCAAGTTGCAGAGTTGAAAATCATCTGAAAGTCAGCAAATTTTTCTTTACAGGGTCAGATAATAAATATTTTAGATTTTGCAGGCTATATAGTCTCTGCCACGTCTATTTTTCCACAAAAGCAGCCATAGAGAATGCATAAACAAATGGGCCTGACTGTGTTCAAATAAAACTTTACAAAAACAGGTAGCTGGCCAGATTTGGCTTGTGGGTCATAGTTTGCTCCCCTTGGCACAAACTATAAGGCAAATATAGAAGCAGGAAGATCTCCTAGGAGGATACTGAAGCCTTCCAAGCAAGAGATGATGATCACTCAGACCACAGTGGAAGTGGTTGAGTGGTTGTTTTGTCTGTTTCAAGTCAGATGATTTCCTGATGAAGCGATTGTGCAGTGTGAGACAGGGAGAGAGGTCTAGACTGGTTTCATGTTTATCCTAAGCAACTGCAAAGATGTGATGTGTTGGCATCAACTGAGACTGGAAATCCCCGCATAAAGAGGGGACTTTTACACATACTGGGTAAGCAGTGAGCATATGAGTTCGGATGGAGTGTCCTGAACTGGCTGGCCCAAAAAGCATGTTACAAGAACACAGTTTTAACACAAGTCTTGATTCCTCAAATTTTGAAACAATGACCAAATTGTACACAAACCTTGATAATTAAGAAGGATGCAACAAGATTATTGTGGAGGAGGAAGTTGATCATAGCACGTGTCTAGCTGCTGTCTGTACAACAATGACCACACTGTTACTACCCAGGAACAGTGAGCCAAAGAAAATGGAATTAAGAGTCACTGGAAGTTGTAAAACTTCTCCTAATGATTAAAATTAGTAACAGGCAATTGGTAGTGACGTTATGAGTTGCTGGCAGGATTCACCCCGAATGGTGTCGGTGATCGCTGAGCCAGGGCACAGCTGCACAGGAGGAGGCTGCAGTACTTATGTTTTCATGCTACTCCTGGGATCCGAAAAGTGTGGCCCCAAGGACTGCTGACAAGATGAGGAGGCTGTTGAATTCTCAAAGGTGTCTTGAACAGATGCTTGGTGGCTCTTAAGCCTCTTTAGGGGCAAACAAATACCTGTCACTCCTGGTTCCTCGTTCCCGTGTCCCTCACAGGCAGGGTGGTGGAACGCAGAAGGAGGATCAAGCCGATTATAATTCAGCTAGAAGAGTGTGGCAGGCTACTTACCCTCTCTGAGCCTCATTACCATCATCTGGAAAATGGGAGTATGTACCTCATAAGGCTGGTGTAGGGATGAAAGTGAGGATAATATGTGTAAATGTCATGAAGTTAGTGCTCACCACTCATCTTTCTATTTGAATATCAGGGAGAGAAACACATCGCAGTGTATTTGATCTGTGCAAGTCCCCCTGAACTGAACGGAATAGGCTAAATTTGTAACTTCATAACATTGCTTTTCTCAGTGATATAGTGTTTTTAATCTTCAAAGATCTTCAAAAGGCTTCTGAATCTTGGGCAGAGGTATAGTCTGCCCTGCGCTGGAGTCCAGGCACTGACTGCCCAGCTCACCCAATCCCGAAGCCCTGAGAAATACTGTATTTTCACTTCCTCTAACTGTAGGCTCCTGCATGTTAGGGACTCTATCTTTTTTCCTCATCGCAGTGGTCATTGGGATTACCTCCCAAGCATCTATTCCTCCTTCTTTTGTTAAGCACCCAGGCTTTTAATTCAAGAATCCATTCTACCGAGTCAGCCTAATGTTTGGGGGAAAGCTGAATCTCTAAGGGTAGGGCGTTTGTCTTCAGCCTTACCTCATCAGTGTGATCCATGTCTTATTTACATGGACTAGTTCAAATATAAGCATATAATGCAAGTTAAGTCAGTGAGGCACATGGACAGGTTTGCCGAGCCCTGCTGGGAAGGGTTTCTTCCTACCTGTCTAAGAAAGCTTCTAGAAGTCACGGTCTATCTCTGTGCATGTGGATTAGAATTCCCTGGGAGTTACTCATAGGCATCTGTTATTGTTTGAATTGTGCCCTCCCCCAATCACACGTTGAAGTCTTAACCCAGCACCTTGATCAAAGACTTGTGGATTATAGAATCGTGAGAAAATAAATTTATGTTATTTAAGCCGCTCAGTCTTTGGTATTTATTATGGCAGTCCTTGTAGAGTAATAGCATCAGGATGGCGAGCAAGGCTTAGGCTGAGGCTCCCTTTTGCCTTCTACCATTGCTGAATTACTGTGGCAAATCATGCTCAAGGCCCACTCTGCCCCTGGACTTTACATGGCAGAAGAAAAACTATCCCCTCTATTGCTTTATTGTTTGAGCTGTAACTTGTAACTGAATACATGAGGGCGCCGTTAGCACCTAGACTCATACCTCATCATAGTACGTGCTTACTACTCTTTGGTGAATAGGTAAAGCAAGGAAGGAATTAACAAGCAAAATATGGAACTGCAGTATTAGTATGTTGGCCCTGGGAAACTGAGTGGGGCGGCAGAGCCGCAGGAGAATGAGAGTCAACCTGTTACTACCCTCGATCGATCGCATTCCTGCTGCATGGGCCACAAGTCAGATATTTCTGTTATTAAGTGACAAAGCCAATTCATAAAGGTGACTGGCACTCGTTACAACAAAAGTTGTGTAATTGGCAGACTTCTGAAAATGTAGGAATGCCCCTC
Organism: Lepilemur ruficaudatus; assembly: GCA_963574885.1. Lineage (NCBI taxonomy): Eukaryota > Metazoa > Chordata > Mammalia > Primates > Lepilemuridae > Lepilemur > Lepilemur ruficaudatus. The sequence continues at coordinate 25,688 of CAUYRT010097137.1, forward strand.
AATTTTTACAGTTGGAAATTTCTAATTAGAATCAAAGGACTATTAGAACTAGATTGCTTCCAGCCCCCTAAAGATCGTGGAGATAACCCTTTCATTTTAGAGCAGAGAAAACGAAGGCTTAACAAGGTTAAGTGCTTTTCCAAGGTCTGACGATGTGCTAATGGTAGAGAAAAGGTGGGAACATAAAGAAACCCAATTTTTCTAAAGAAGAAAAAGCTTTACTAGGAGAATAGTTCATTCCTTTCAGTTAAATTATTCCCATAGAGATAGGACAATGCCTTTTTTTTCCTGATTGAGAGAAACTGATTTTCTTTATGACCAGAGACCATCTCTTCTCAGAAGAGGAAACAGTGATGGCATTGTGCAGCTACTGTAGGGATAATCTAAATAAAAGGCGCATGCATTTATTCAGACGTTGGCCAGTTAAGCAACTTTTGGTAGAATGAGTGAGTCATATGGCAGAGAAATGTCCTGGCATAAAGTAAGCAAAAAAGAGCACGGCCGGGCGCGGTGGCTCACGCCTGTAATCCTAGCACTCTGGGAGGCCGAGGTGGGAGGATTGCTCAAGGTCCGGAGTTCGAGACCAGCCTGAACAAGAGCAAGACCCCGTCTCTACTAATAATAGAAAGAAATTAATTGGCCAACTAAATATATACAGAAAAAAAAATTAGCCGGGCATGGTAGCGCATGCCTATAGTCCCAGCTACTTGGGAGGCTGAGGCAGAAGGATCGCTTCAGCCCAGGAGTCTGAGGTTGCTGTGAGCTAGGCTGGTGCCACGGCACTCTAGCCCCGGCAACAAAGTGAGATTCTGTCTCCCCCCCGCCAAAAAAAGAGCACAAAAATGTCAGAAAAAAAGAATATATATTCGGAAAAAAGTTAGGTCAGGAAACATAGTTAAATTTTACGTGGTGTCTGTTTTGTGTTCTTTTTACATTTTGGGAACACTTTGACATTATGGAATAAAAGGTGAAAGACGAGATAATGAGACATTAGATAAGTTGTGAAAAGGAAAATGCTGAGACATTGACAGAAATAAAAAGTCACTAGATAATATAAAGAAAGAATGTCTGAAACTTATCACAGGCAAAGCAACTTTTAAGATATCTTAGTAACAATAAAAAGCAGAGTTAACACTGCTAATAATTGAATCAAAATCAAATCATTGATTAGAAAAGTTTAAGTAATTCTCCCAAACATAGAGGAATAGGACAAAGATATTTAAATGATGGTAGAAAAGGGCTATAATTACTAATGTATGAATGTTAAGTGTTCCTGAAGATAAGGTAAGAAAAAATGGAAGATGGTCTATATTCAAAGACATAAGTAAAATGATCTAGGAAATCACTTTAATCTACGGATCAAAATATCAAATGGATAAGAAATGTATGAAAATAGAGACAATTTGGAGACCATAATTAACTTTAAAAAGATAAGTACAAAGAAAACATTGAGAAACTGAATATATAAACGCAATGGCCAGACTGTACATAAAAATAGAACTCTGAGGCACAACTTGCAGAAACCAGCTCAGGAAGTGAAACTACAGTCTGTAACAGCCAGTCCAAGAAGCTGTGATCTGAGAGACCAAAATAGAAGCTGCTTTATCAACGAAGACAGGCCCTAAGGTTAAGGAAACAAAAATTACTTACAGATTGAGGGCACGGCTAGTATGGAAAATATCTAAATTCCTACAGCTCCAAGAAAAAACACACCCTTTCTAACCTCCCTAACAACTGGAGTTATCAGGTTTATGTATAACCCAGACCTCTACAACTCTGATTAGACAGAGGGCCAGCTTTACAAATATTCTTTTCTGATAAGCTATTGCAAACCTTAAACCAGTTTCAGCCAGTGTATAGAGGCTGTGCACACGTTGTCTTTGTGTCCTACGGTTCAGTGGTCCACAACCTTTTTGGCACCAGGGACCTTTCTCATGGAAGACAATTTTTCCTAGGACCGTGGGGCAGCGGGAGGGTGGTTTCGGGATGATCCAAGTGCATTACATTTATTGTGTACTTTATTTCTATTATTATTACACAGTAATATACAATGAAATAATTACACAACTCACCATAGGTTGGGGACCCCTGCTATAGTTCACCTTTTGATGGAAAGAGCCAAATTCCACCTCATTTTAATGCTAAAACCCTGCTCCCAAGTGAATATGGGATGTATGTCACATATATGTTTACCCATTGCACATGCACTCAGCTCCGCTCATAAATATGTATAACTCTTCTCCCACATCTGCTGAATATGTATGATACCAGTGAGGCATATTGCCCTCTTCAAAGAGGGAGAATTTCTGAACCACGCTGGAGACTCTCTCTTCCCAATTTGCAAACCAATATTGCCAATAAAGCTTTTCTTTCTACTAGGTAGCCATCCTAGTGGTCTTTTGGATGACAAAGCCAAACAATACCACTAGTAGCGTTTGGCCCCAAACATCCAGAACTTGATTAATAATGGATAACTTCTTTCATTTTTGCCCTTGCTTCCAACTTAAGACCAACAAGAAAGAGTTAAATATGCATTCCTAACCCATCACATGGGATGGTGTGCTCTGCTTAGCCTGCCTATAGCTTCCCCAGGCCAACAGCTTCCAATTGGAGCACACCTGAAACCTTCACTTTTTTTTTCCTTTGTAAAACTTTCCAGCTCCTCTCCCTGCCTTTGAGTCTCTATCAACACAGGTGATGGTGACTAACTCCCTTGCTATCACAATCTCTGAATAAATAGTCATTGCTCGTTTGCATTTGATGTTCTTTGTTTAATTCTACAACATAAATTAAATCTTATTTTTAGTATACATTAAACATTTTTCAAGATAATGATTACATTTTACACCTCAAAGCCACATTTAACAAGTTCAAAGAGCAGAATTCCTTTCAAAAAATATTCTTTGCCTACAAGGCAATAAAATTAAATGTGAGTTACAAAATGTTGAGGAAAAATAAAGTCACCTAGAAATTATAAACAACAACAAAAGCTATTAAATGGTTATCATGTGAAAGAGGAATTACTTGAACATTAAAATATTTAGAAAATAAAACAATAATATTGCATATAAAAATGTGTGAACTAAAAATATTTATAGGCTTCAATGTTTTCATTAGGAATAAGAATTAAAACAAATACATGAATTGAGCATGTAACTCAAAATCCAGGGAAAAAATTAATGAAATCCACAGAGGAAAGTGGTAGTGAACTTCACAAATGGCCTTGGACACCTCTTTCCTGGCCTTATCTCCCTTGCTGAACCTCTGTCTATTTTCTCTGCTCTCAGGTAATATATAGGAGGATTCCTACATCCATTAGTAAATTACCCTCCAGAAAGTACTTTGAGGCAAAGCTAATTTCCTTTTCCAAAATGATTTGGCCCTACCAGAAAAAGGAAATTATTTGAATGTGTGCCAAGAAATATGTTTTCTCTCTTTCCTTTGTTGAGCACTCAATGGGAGTTATTCTCATTAGTTTCCCTTCTTTATTGCATTTGAATAAAACAGACAAGTTAGTCTTGAAGATGATAAATGACTAATAAATTTTAATTGGCACTTTAGCTCATAAAATATAAACAGTCATTAAATTCATCCAGAAAATTGTTAGCATGAAAGTGCTAAAAATTGCAGAATGTGCCAAAATAGCAGCTTCAAGATTGGTTTTCCTCCCAACCTCAAGATTAACCTTACAGCCAGAATTCCCAGTGGAATATATACGGAGGAATTAGTTAACATTTTTTTTAAAGGGGTCAGAATTGTGAAGAGAGGAAAGTGGGTTAAAACATGGAAGAAAAAAATTAAAACACTTCCTCCAACTGTTCTGCTAAGTGGTATGTTCTTTCTTTTCACAAATACGTGAGTGCTGCTATAGGCTCTGTGGGGGAAAGAAGGCAATTAGGCATGAATTCTTCTCTGATGCACTGGCTAGAGTGGAAGAAAACGTTCCTTGTAAAAATGAGCAGATTATCAGTGAGTAGGTGGTTACGTATCATTAAGGAAGGAACAGAGAGATCTTTGCCCTCAAGGAACTGGTTATGATTCTATAACTATTGAAAATCAATGAGGCTTTTGTTTTCAGGGATGTTTTTAAACAAGACTCAGTGTAAGTCTATGCTGACAGCTTCCAGAAGATTTGTCCCATGGCATTTTCCATCATTGTTCAGATGTCGGTGACCTAAAAGGAGATTAGACAATTGGAAAGCCACAAAAGTATCTTTCTCAGATGCTGTAAGTCCACTTCCATAAACCTTCCCTAAGTAATTAATACAGAATGCTCACAAAGAATTAATTACGAGAATGTTCATTGCAGAATCACTGAAAATTAGCCTAAAATTGGGGGGAAAAACGTAAACAGCCAGCAATAGGAATTTATCTACATAATGGAGCAATCATCACAGCAGCGTATGGAGAATGCAAACCACAGCCTGCCAAGATAATAGGTCGTTAGGCGAGAGCACGGCACTGTGGAGGAAGCATTCTCAAAGCGAGGAACAGTCTGAACAGAGGAACAGACATGATTTGTTGTCTAAACTTCTCAGTTCTCGATGGAAGTAAAAGTGTGGAAGACAAGCTATGCCAGAGCCTGCTGCTTAACTCTATTCCCTCCTTCTTCTTTAGGAAAATCAGCTTCATTTATTCTGGCCAATGGGCCTAGGTTGAAAAATCAATGAATGAATGAATGGAAACATTTCCTAGCATCTTCTTCAGTTAGAGATTGCTAATGAGATGCAAGAAACAATTAATGGGTGGGAATTCTAGGAATGCCAATTAAGAGGAGCGGAAAATAGCTGGCATGAGCTCCTCTGTCCTTCTTTCCCCCTTCCTTCCCTTCGGCCTGATGGCAGGAGTTCTAGCAGCCATCTTGAACCAGGAGCCATCCGTACCATGACCGGACCTTGAGAATGAAAGTCTTTTAATAGGGTAGAAACGTAGGGGAGTGTGGGACCCTAATGATAAGAAAACACAGTATGAGCCCTGGATTACCTACCTCTGGACTTCATATAAAATAAAAATAAATTTTTATAAACTTAAGCCGGCATTATCTGAATGTTATGTATGTGCAGCTGAATCTAATTCCAATTAATTCATCAACTAAATAAATAAAAAACCAAATGGAAATCAAAGTGATCTTCAAAGAATCACTCAGGGTTACCGGTCTGTAGATAGGAAGCTGTTTTCAAGAAGCGGGTCATGATGAACAATATTATTTAACGATGAACATTAGTATTGCCTTACTCAACAATGTCTGTTAGCATTTACTTTTCTCCCTCAGAAAAGCCAGGTAGAACACCTCTGAATTTAGTTTTCCAAATATTTGTGTCATTGATGATGTCAATTGAATCTCATGATTTAAAATATAGGAGAGAGAAGATTTTGCCTCTACCCTCCTAGATATGATGGCTGGATCCATGAAATAAATTGACACTAGACAGCCCAACAGGAGAAAAGGTATACATATTTATTAATTTTTAATATTATGTGCATGGGCCATCAAAGAAAAAAATGAATATCCCTGAAATTGGTGAGATTTGAGAGCTTATACACTGTCTTAATAGAGGAATGGGAGGGGTGATATAGGCCACTCAGGAGAAAGTAAATGGTTACGTTTTAAAAAACAGAAATGCATCCGTAGAAGAATAGGTGGGAGATATGATAGTTTACAAAAAAGTTTTTCTGGGTGTGGTGTTGATTTCTAGTCTCCTCTCCTGTGATAATTGTCAATCTTCCCTGGTTAATAAAACCCCCAAGGAGAGAATTTCTGACAACTGAGTTCCTTTTGGAGGATCTGTCTTTAGGCAGGTAAGAGGGGTTCAGAGAAAGCCTCTCTCTGCATTTGCTATTTTTCAAGTGTCTTTGGCTCAAAATAATCAATATACCAAAGCAGCATACTTGAGGATGGAATGTCCTGAACTCTGTCAAGAATGTTATATGGAAAAGTTTGGGTATCATTCTCAGCAACACTCGAGAGCCAAAGACACACCTAAACAGTGTTAATTGTCCTGGATAAAAGGGCAAAGTAGGTGAGGAGGATTGCAATGAAATTTAGGCGTTTTGAAGAACTTTCACTCTTCAGTAAGTTACTTGAAGGGGTTTAAATTAATCGTTTTTACAATGAATGAAATAACCACAGCAGTAGCATTCACAACTGGCATTTACTGAACAGTAGTGTGCTTCTCACTGTGCTAGGCACTTCATATGTATTCTCATTTAATCCACACCACAACTCTAAGAGTTATCCCCACTTCTTGGATTGGGATACTGATTTTCAGAGAAATGGTCACTTTTCCAAAGCCACAGAGCCATGTAGTAGAATTGCTGAGATTCAAACTCAAGTGTGAATAACCTAAAACACTGGCAAAGCAAAATGTTCATCCAAAGAGGCGAGTTTGTGGAATTTTTTTGTGTATTTTAAAGAGTGACTTAGTATATTCGTTTATAGAATAGGCATTCTTATTGGTGTGAAGTCGTATCTCAGTGATGTTTTGATTTTCATTTCCCTAATGACTAGTAACTATTGAGCATCTTGTCATGTGCTTATTGGTCATTTGTGTATCTTCTTTGGAAGAATATGAAGATTAAGTCTCTATGTAAGGATTAAATGAGATAATCCACATAAAGCATTGAGCACAAAGCCTGGTACGTGGTAAGCACTTCATAGAGTTTAGCTTCTATTATTGTGGCCCTGTTTGCTAGTGACTTTCCCTGTCACCCCACTTTGGCTACCCAGCACAATGACCACACTGAATTACATCATCTCTGCAATACACATCTGTGGATACCTTGCTTCCTGAACACATCCTTCCTTCCTTCTGGTTCTGTGGCTCAGGTGCTCTCATGATACCCACCTTATACCTTTCTGAAGACCTTTGATTGCTTGGCTTTTTACTGTCTCTGTGTCTTTCTGATTGTTCCTGCTTTCATTTCTTTCTTTAGCTATGGTCTCTGTGGTTCAACACTTGCTTTGCCTTCTTGACAGCAAGGTTAATCTTGTTTTACTGTGTTCCCATGTTACCCGCAAAACCTGGCCATGGATTAATTTCCATATGTGTTTTCTTATTTCCTTCACCTTGGGTGGCTTTTGCAGTAATCCACATAAAAGGCAGTAATGGCCTAAATAAAGCTAGCAGGAAGCAAAGTCTGAACTTCTTAGCAAGGTCTATGAAGCTCGTCTCATCACTGCTCTCCACCCCCAACTCTGGCTGCTGCTACCGCTCCTCTGGCACTTCTGTCCCCCAGCTGCGTTCCACCCAACCTGATGCCCCTAGCTCTTTCCTCCTGTTGTGGGCTGAATGTTTGTGTTGCCCTCAAATTCATATGTTGAATCCCTGACCCCCCAATGTGACTGTATTTGAAGACAGGACTTTTATGGAGGCACTTAGGGTTAAATGAGATTGTGAGTAGGGCTCTGATTTGATACCGTTAGTGTCCTTATAAGAATAGACACCAAAGAGCTCACCATTTCTCTCTCTCTGCAGAGGCATTAAGGAGAGGGCAAAGAAGAACACAGCGAGAAGGCGCCTTCTGCAACCCAGGAAGAGAGGCCTCCACCAGAACCTGATCCCGCTGGAGCCCTAGTGTTGGATTTCCAGCCTCCAGGACTAAGAGGAAGTAAGTTTCTGTTGTCTAAACCACCCAGTCTATCTTATTTTGTCATGGCAGTCCCTCATCACAAAATATCTCCCTCCTTGATGCCAAGAGGAAAACACCTATAAAATCGTAGCTATATTTATGTAAGCGTATTAGCATTACATGGAAACACTAATAATAACAGCATCTTTATGTGAGAACAACTCATCCATGCTAAGCTTTAGCCAGCAGCCTCTGTTTTAATATCATTTTTACAAGGCCAGTATCTTGTTTTTTATTTCCCCATCATATAATGAAACTCAATACATGGTCTTCTGATGCAAGAATTCTGATGATAAGCAGATATGAGTGTGTGCTGACCTTGACTTTTCTCCTTGATCTAGTTGGTCATCTGATAATCATGAAGATTATCAGGTTGGGCTTTCTAGCCTTTGGAAAATTTCCTTTATATTTTCATTTCCA
>CAUYRT010097138.1:0-12434 GCA_963574885.1 Lepilemur ruficaudatus
CCCCTCACTCCCACCCGCCCCCCCGCCCCCCCCCCCCCCCCCCCCCCCCCCCCCCCGTCTGTCTTAAAACGCGTATTTTGGACCTCAGTAACCAGGGGGAGCTGAAACTTTGCAAAGTGAAGCCTCAGATGAGGGGGTTACTGTGTACAGTGTTCCCTCCACTTCATGCAAAAAGCCATCACTGTTGATTTCTGATCTTTTAAACTAAAATACACTAATGTGGTCTTTTAATTTTAGGTTTTTCACGTACGGTAATTTTCCGTTAGAACAACATCTGGAACAAATTCACGAAGAAGCGCTGAGCAAGTTTCAGAAAATTGAACCAGGTACCGCGGTGCCCGCTCAGAAGCCGTGGGATGAGCCCGTGAGTGCCCTGTCGTGTTTCTGTCGTACCTGTTAGGGCGCTTGCATGTGTGCCAGTGACGGGGTTTTGGAACGCTGTCCTGGGCTGTGCAGAGTACGTGAGAGTTTTTCAGCCTAAAGAATGGTTATTTGTTTTAAAAGGAAGTTAACTTAACGAAAAGCATGTCTCGGAGCATTTTGTAAATGCAGATAACCTCTGGTAGTTTAAAACCACCCAGACTCTGTGCCTACTCAAGGCCTCGTGTCCTTCGCAGAGGGAATTCCAGATAACATGTGGCCCGGATTCCTTCGCTACAGACCCCTCTAAACAGACGACGGTCAGCGTCAGCTTCCTCTTACCAGAGTAAGTGTATGTGCTTAAAGCTCACACGGGCCGAAAACCAGTGGGAAAATACCCAGATTGGAAGGTTAGGAGGAGAATTCTGCAATCGTACACATTAATGTACAGGACTCAAGCAGGTTTTGAGAATAGAGAATGAAATGTCAGGGTTTTTAATGACACCTGAAATGGCTCTAGGGGAAGATCATGTTCAGGGGCCACCTGGAAAAGAGTGATTCACTTCCTTGCTGCATTTTAAAGCTTGCTTCCTGCAGAGACGAGGATGACTGCTTTACGACGGCAGTGTTAACTGTTTCGAGGTCACGGGTCCCTTTGAGTGTGAGAGTAATACTGTGTGTGAACACTCGCCTCGGAAAAATGTACCACGTGCAAAACTGTGTGGTTCCAGGGGTTTCACGAGTCCAGGTCGGAACGTGCCCTGAAGGACGTTCAGCAAAGGCAGGCGGCCGCTCTACACCCCGCCAGCGTGGCCTGCGGCTTGGTGGCGCCCCCCACCTCCTCCCGGTTTCTTGTCTCCTTCACGGGGGTGATGTTGTTGCTGCCACTGAAGTAGTACCTGTGAGAGCATCCGGCATACGATCCGTGACAAGCTTTCGATATGCAGTTAAATCTATTTGGGGACCCAAAAACCCCAGTGTACAAAAAAATTTCTGTTTTGCCCATGACTATTAAAACGTTGAAATGCAAGACTTTTTAGCAGAACAAAAGTGTTCATTTAATAGTGATTTTCAGTGACTTTAAAAACATTTATAAGGGCCAACCATTTTCCCTCTTGTTCCTCCCCTCCCCCCTGTTCCGACGAAGTATCACCGACACGTTTGAGGCCTTCACGCTGAGTCTCCTGTCCTCACTCTTGATTGCTGGGCCCAACTCCCCCTTCTACAAAGCCTTGATTGAGTCTGGGCTGGGCACAGACTTTTCTCCTGATGCTGGGTGAGTTCTGTGCTGGACGACGTCAGTGCTTCTCAGTAGGGTGCTTTTGCTGCCCGCGTCCCGACACGTGGCGACGACATCTGGGGCGTTTGGGTGTTGTCACGGCAGGGCGGAGGCCGAGGCGCTGCCGAAGGCCCCACAGCACACAGGACGGCCCGGCCCCGCAGGGAGCTCTGGACAGTGTGACGATTCCAGCGCCAGCTGTCTGTGGTCCCTGAAAGGACCTTTGGCCAAAGAAACCAAATACCCAAAAAGAAAGACAGCTTTTGCAAGTTCTTAGAGTGTCATACTGCCGCTTGCTTTAAAAGTTAGGTCATTGAGTGTTCTTGGAAATCTTAAGATTTTGTAGAACTCAGCAGTTTTCTGTTCTTAGATTTATTTTGCCAAGACTTGAGGGTTTTAATTGTATAGATTTTTAGAAATATTAAGGGGACACGATGCACACGGGATCAGTTACGTCCGAGAACACCGCTTTGCTGGGCCGTGAGTGGAGGGTCTGGAGTCGGAGGGTCTCCGTCCAGATCGTTAAACACAGCGCGTTGCAGGGCGTGATGAAGGTGCACGGTTCTAGTGCGTCACCTCCGTCCTCGTGTTCTAGATATAACGGCTACACCAGAGAGGCCTACTTCAGTGTCGGCCTGCAGGGCCTTGCCGAGCAAGACGTGGGCACCGTCAGGACCCTCATAGACAGCACCGTGGACGAGGTCGTCGAGTAAGCCCGGCCTGCGCTGTTCCTTGGGCAGCTCACGGGGGCGGGAGCGAAATGCGTACAGTGGTTCACGTTCAGTTGCTTAATTGTCTTTGCTGCCTGTCTGAAACTTCTGTTACCGTTTCCGTGTCTCAGTCCTTGACTGTGTTCTGCAGGAGAGGGTTTGAAGCTGAGCGGATCGAGGCTTTACTTCATAAGCTGGAGATACAGATGAAGCACCAGTCCACCAGCTTTGGCCTTGCCCTGACGTCGGTATGTCTGTGGTTTCGGCTTTTTGACCTGCGGTTAGTGGTTCACGACAGCTCTGAGAGTGTAGGTCGATGCTGACGGTGCTTCTCGTGTGAACCTTGGAAGTTATGTTGTTTTGGGTCACGTACAAATTTACTTTTTGGTTAGTTTTATAATACACTTTTTGGTTTTTTACTATTAATAGCTTAATTGGCTTTTTGAGATCTTTTTCATATGAAACAGGATACTCTAAATGGGTGGGGATTTATGATAACTGGCAATTTGTTGGAAATAATAGTTCCTAAAAATAATTAAAACCTGAGCTTTTTATTTTGTTAGAACAAAATAGGGTTTTAATGAGTTTGGGTTTTTTTCCTCCGACCAATGAATGACTTAATTTTTGTTATAAACAATCACCTGTGGAGTTTTTAAATATAGAAGCTAGAGTCTTAATAAAATATGGGACGTTTACCGGGCATGGTGTGTGTGGTGCGGTCCTGTGAACGTGGCCCCTCTCGCCGCAGTACGTGGCCTCCTGCTGGAATCACGACGGAGACCCCGTGCAGCTCCTGCAGATAGGCGAGCTCTTGCTTCAATTCAGACAGTGCCTGAAGGACAATCCCAAATTTTTGCAAGAAAAAGTAAAACAGTATTTTAAGGTAAGAAAGTTGGAGGATTTCTATCATTTTGGAGTTGAATTTTATAATGATAAAAAAACGTTAGGAATGTGATCTATGTACGTAAGTCAATTTCTGTTAATAGCTGGGTGGCATAGTTTCCTATATTCTAATTAAAAATTTAAATGCTTACGTTGACTTAAATTCTGTTTTTCATATTCTAATGCAAGTTGGTGGTTGGTTTTTGTGTGATTAATATCTGCATTTTTATATATGAATATATGTATGAACAAACCATCTTCATATACTTCTCTGTTAATATTTTGTTAATAGAAGAGTAATGTAAGCTGAGAACAGTCACCTACACGTAAGGGATACTCTGGTTATCTTTATGACTGAATTCTTTCAGTGCCGTTCATTGGTTCTCCTAGATTTCTAGGCATTTGTGCTTGGTTGTATGTTCCTTCCCAGACACTCATTAACACGGCAGAACTTTCTGAAAGGCATGACTGTGGTAGGTGAGATTGTTGTCTGCTTTGGACATTTGACCTACATTTTCCCTAAGTTGTAAGTCATTTTACGTAGAATTCCTGTTGTATTCCAATTCACCTCCCTTTGTAGCATTATAAGTGAGCATTTTATGTGTGTTTTTAATTATTCAAATGGATAGGAGAAGCACATTAAATCACCTATCATTTACTTCCATTTAAAATCGATATCTGTTTAGTCTTAATAATAATTTACAACGTATCGAATAGAAAATTTAGTTCCAGCCCTTCAGAAATTAATAGTATAATGAACTCTAGATAAAAATAAAATTAGAAGTCTGTTATCTTCAATTTAGACTGAAATCGAAGATTTGTAGTATTTAAAAGTACAAACCTCCTCACACCCAAGGTGTAATGAAAATGTTGAGTGTTGATACATGTATGGTTGAGACATGGTGATCACAATGATGATAATTCTAATAACAGCATATAAAATTCATACCTGACGGCATAGCAGGTATGGTTGCAAGGATTTTATATATTAATACTTTCATCTGCAAAACAATTCTTGAGGTGAGTTCTGTTCCCGACATTATTTTTAAAGTGGGTAATTGGAACAGCTGGACCAAGACACACGGGCGGAGGCTGGTCGGCACGTTCCGGTTTTAGAAAACCTGGTTTTAACTTGGCGTTTCTTGTGCCGTGGATGTTGCAGAATAACCCGCACAAGCTGACCTTGTCCATGAAACCGGACGACAAGTATCACGAGAAACAGGCCCAGATGGAAGCAGAGAAGCTGAAGCACGTGGTCGGTTCTCTCTCCCCGGAAGACAAGCAGCTGATCTACGAAAAAGGTCGGGTGTTTAATTTTGTGCTTAGTAACTTCCTAACCGTCACCCAGACCTGGTGTACTTTCTAGCGGGTTTATAGCTGGAGGCAATTTTAAACTGTGAAGTCTTGTCACACGTGCGCCATTCTGGTCTGTGCTTAAAATCCTGCCGGGCCGGGTGGGTTCTCTCTCTGCAGACTGGTCTGTGCCTGATCCCCCGCGGGGGTGTGGCTTTTAGCGTTGCTGTAATCGTGAGGGGTGGAGGGGAAACTGCCTGCAAAGCCGCTTTGTTAAGATGATCGCAGAAGGAGCGGTAGAGAAGGGCCACCTGTGCGCGTCCAACCCGCCGCTGGGCCCGCGGACGCCGCAGAAACCGCGGCACGGGTGGCCAGCTGTGAACGTGGGTGACGGCACACGGGGAGAGACGTGTGTGAAACCCTGCAGTTGTGGCGCCGGCTGTTCACGTTCCTGGCTCCTTTTAGGTCTGGAGCTGCGGGCTGAGCAGAGCAAGCCTCAGGATGCCTCCTGCCTGCCGGCGCTGAAAGTTTCGGACATCGAGCCCACCATGCCCGTCACGGAGCTGCGCGTGGCCCTGGCAGGTCACTGTCCTTTCCCAGTGCTCGGTTCCTCAGTGACATTAAATACCAGTCTCCACAGGAAAAGCAGAGTCACGTTTTTAGACGCTTCGTGTAACACAGTCCTGCTCCCCTCGGGTCTTGAGTGTGTCTAACGTTCAGTGACGGTGGCCGTCTGTGCTCGGAGCCCGCGTCTGTGTCCCTGTCACACGTGGGTTTGACGGGTCCTTGTCGGTTGCAGCTGTAGGATCAGACGAGGGTTGGGCTGTGCTTGGCTGTGGTAAGCGCAGCTTCTGATGACACCGGCATCCTCGGAGCCTGTGTCCACTCTCTTTAGCCCCAGGCAGTGTAGCAGATAGGAAGTGCCTTGGCAGGCGTGGGTGGCGGCAGGTTCCGGAGGGTGGGAAGGGAGCTGAGGCTGCTCTTATGTCCTTCCTGGTCCTGGTGTCTCGTCCTGTCGCCCCTCCTGTTTACTCTGCCCGCTGGGTGGTGGCATGAGAGACGCCTTTCCCTGCAGGGGCTGAGCCTGGGCTCCGCAGGGGGCCTGGCCGGGCTCACTGAAGTGACGACAGCTGGTGCCTCAACTTGGCAGAGAGGGTAGGGTTTAGACTGTGTCTGCGCAGCCCTGTTTGCTGGGCAGCGTCTCTACCTGCCTGCAGTGTTTCAGCGGGGCTTGTGTTTGCCGCCTCTGATGTATGGTGTGCACACGTGTGTATCTGTGCACGTGTGTGCAGGCGAGATCTTTCCTCTGGAAACCGGGATTAACATCCACCAGTCTTTTAATGCCCCGTAGTTTCTGTTCGTCGGTGACTTTCCTTAAGAGTTCATTAGAAGGAAGGGTGAAGGGAATTCACCATCGGGACGTGCTCGGGGCCTCATCTGGTCAGGCAGGGCACCCTGCCGGGTAGGGCTGTGCGGGTGGGACACCCCACGCCCGCCCTAGGCCTGGAGGGGACCCGCAGGCACCCAGGGCCACCCGGGCTGCAGCAGGGCCCGAGGGGGCAGGACCTGTGGGGAAGGGGAGCGGTTTGGGTGGGTGAGACGGTGGGGCACATGTCTCCGGAGTGGTGCTGAGTGAGGCGGGTGGGGTGGGAAGAGCGGGGCGCCCCCTGCCCTGTTCGGAAGCTGGAAGAACAGGCCTCCCTTCTCCTCTCTCATCCTGCAGAGAGCAAGCGTTTCTTTAGTAATGAGGATTGTTTCAGTTTTTTATCATAATGAAGGTACAGCGGGGAAACTTATATAATCTGTAGCAAGTGAATAGTATTTTTTTTGCTAATGCGAGTTTTAAACCTTTATCCTCGAGAAGCAGTAGCATTATTTCTTAAAGCGGTTAACGCTGTACTAATAACGGAGTCATCGAATCGCTCTCGCCCTTCCAGCCGGAGACACCCCTGTCCAGTACTGCGCGCAGCCCACCAACGGCGTGGTCTACTTCCGGGCCTTCTCCAGCCTGAACTCGCTTCCCGAGGAGCTGAGGCCCTATGTGCCTCTCTTCTGCAGCGTCCTCACCAAGTACGGCGACGGCACGCACGTGCTGTAGTCCACACAGCTCCGTGTGTTGTACTGACACACGCTTTCTGTATGTCTGTATTGTTTCAATGCACTGATGGTACTCACCCTTTAGTGAATTGTTTGTTCATACTTACAGTGCATGAGTAAAAGTGTACGGTATATTGGTTTAGAAGATTTTAATGAAGATTATGTTTTCCTACCGTGTTACATTAAAATACTCACGGACCTAGAGTGTAGGTAATGCCGTGACAGTGACCTGGTGAGATTTTGGAGAACGGCTGTTGGTCAGAGGTAGTGACGTGGGGACGGGGGCCGGGCTGTCTTGCACGCCGCGCCCACCCTTGCGCAGGTGTCTGTGGTGGATGTGGGGAGACGCACGGTGCACACAGCTGTGTGTCCCTTCCCTCCGCCCTGCGTCCCTGCGGAGGGGGACAGGTCAAGCCGTGGGCAGGGCTGTGGGCTTCCCTCCCTGTTCCAGGAACACTTGGCCGCGAGACCACACAGGAGCTGGGGGCCGCTCCCCACCTCCCGAGCTCGCCGGCCTCCCCCTGCGGAAAGCCGCGCCAGTGCTGAGCGGGCTCCTGTTCCTCTTAGAAAGGAGAAGGGCTTAGTCTTCAGATTTTCCCCTGAGACCACCAGGTATTTGAGCAAGTGAAGTACGGGTCAGGGCGTTGTGCAAGAGGAGGGAGAGGGACACTCACAGGACACCTAAAGCTCAGGACCGGACACGTGCGTCTTAGAGTTTTATTTTTGGCAGATGGTGGCTGCCCAGGTGCCCGTGGCCTGGATGCTGTCAGTGGGTCCCCGAGCGAGAGAACCTGGTTCCCCCTGGGGTAGAAGGTGCGAGAACATTTTGGAAGGCTAATGCCAGAGAGTTGTCACGCTTTATAATCTGCACAGTGTGAAAAGAGAGATTTTAAAGCTGTGATTATTTAATTTAAACAACTTGTAATTCAAGATGCATGATTTTTAAAATGATCTGGCAAAGATTGCGTTGGTAATCGAGGGAAACCTGTCTGCCATGTCAGGATGGGCTGCGGCGGCCTGGACTACAGAGAGCAGGCTCAGCAGGTAGAGCTGAAGACGGGGGGCTTGACCGTGTCCCCCCACGTGCTCCCCGACGACTCCCATCTGGACACCTACGAGCAGGTACCTTTATTTCTAGAACACACCTGTGCTGAGAGTTTGTTTCTCCACTGTCTTTTTTTAAATTACGCTTCAATTTCTTCTTTTGTATTTTTTTCCTTTCATGATTTAGGGTGTGCTCTTTTCCTCTCTCTGCCTGGATCGAAACCTACCAGACATGATGCATCTGTGGGCTGAAATATTTAACAAGTAACTTCATTTGCAAATGACGTTCGTTCCTGGGGTGTAGTGGAGATTTTAGTCTGAAGTGTTCTCAAGTAGGTTGTGCTTGGGTTGTTGCTTCCCCAGCCTGATCTTACCTGTACAATTTCTGAGGTTGTTGAAATGGCTGGAAAACTTCTACTTAATGAATTTTCCGTGACGTGTTAATAGAGGGGGACCCGGCGGGTGGGCAGGAGCCCATTCTGTGCGTTGTCCGCAGCCCACGCTTTGAGGAAGAGGACCGCTTCAGAGTGCTGGTCAAGATGACTGCTCAGGAGCTCTCCAACGGGGTCCCGGACTCCGGGCACCTCTACGCGTCCATCAGGGCGGGCAGGACCCTCACGCCCGCAGGGGACCTGCAGGAGACCTTCGGTGGCATGGATCAGGTGGGCCTGCCGAGGTCACGCGTGCTCTTCCGGCCTCACCGGGTCTTGCAGAGTCGCTCGTGTTCTCTGGGCATAAGTTATTTATATCTCAGAAAAGCTCACTTTCTAATGACCACATTGCATGGGGAAGTTTTTTTTTTAACTCGCTTTCCTCTTTGTACCACCCAGCCCCAGCCCCTGTCCCCACACTGAGCCCCTGCTCGAGCAGGGCTTGAGGTTGAGGGTGTTTGGTCTCCAGCTGGGAGGTCCATGGTGGCCTCTGTCCCCGGGTTCCTCTGTCCAGGTGAGGCTGATGAAGAGTGTTGCAGACATGGCAGACGTCACGCCCGTCCTGAGAAAGCTCCCTCGCATCAAGAAGCACCTGCTGAACCGCGATAGCATGAGGTGGGTTCCCGGTTCCTGTCTGGAGAAAGATCTCACAGCTCCTTCTGGTTCCTTAAGTGCAGTTTAGATACTTTTCACTTGAAGTTGCTGTTATATACACTTACCATCGAGACAGCGTGCTTGGTACAGGTGTAGGTCACAGAACTAATTCTAGACTTCGTGTGGACTTATAAGCTACGAAACGTTTTTTCTGGGAAAAAGGAGTATTCTAAGTTCCATAAAAGTAGTGCGAGGTGGGGAAGAGAGCAAGCTAATTTTATCCTAGAGCTGCAGATAGATACACTTAAGGCAAATACACGGAGTTATTTTGCTTCGCAAACAATCCGTAGCGGAGGCACCAGCGGGGGCCGCAGAGCGACAGGCCAGCGTGAGAGTGTCTCTGTGAGAGTGAAGTCAGAGACGGCTCGAGGACGACCTCTGCCGGCTCCGGCCCGCCCTGCACAGGGGCCTCCTGCCCTCCGCAAGCAGGAGTGAAATTTAAAAATATTCAGTTTGCTGCCAGCACCTTCCTGTCAGGTTCGCTGATTAGTGTTCACTGATGATCAACAAAAAAATGTCTGTCTGAGTCACCTGTTCTTCACGGAGTCCCCCGGCAAGTTCTACAGGATGGCCTGGGTGTGGCCGGAGGCGGTGTGGTGGTCGGTTCCCGGGGCTCTAGTCGGGCGCCTGGCATATGGTGGCGACAGGCTGTTCCGGGCGGCTTCTCTACTGAATCTTCTGCGGCCTCCTCCCTGGAGCCCAGCTTTGCGGGTTTGTCGCGAGGGACGAGAGAATTCCCACGCGCAGAGCTGCCGGCCTGGTGCCTGGGCGGGAGCGTTGATGGTCCCTGCTGCTAATTCAGCTCAAATAAATTTAGGATTTAGGGCCAAAGGGGAAAAAAATATAAAAACACTGTCGATACATTACAGCGTCCAAGTAAATTTTATAGGACAGTATTTGTGATTCTGTGAATTTGAAAGTCCTATTTTTGTATAATTTTGAGAGCGTGATACCTTTTGGGCACTTTATAATTTTCTGTGTCAGCAACAAGTTCACATTTTCAAAGTGTTGACTTCTCTTCCGGACAGTATTCTGGAAGTCTCTGGTCTCTGAGACCGTAGTGTGAAGGCCTCATCAGCAGGTCGTAGCGTCCTCACCCCCTTCGCCCTGTAGAGGAGTGGGGTGAGGGCGGCGGTGCCGTCTCTGCGTCTCGGCCGCTGTGAGCCGGGCGCGCTGGTGCATGGACGCCATGGTGACTCGGGAGCTTGTAGAGAAGGAAGACGGCTGAGTCATTTCCACATCTGGCTCTTGTTTCTTTTTAACGTTTTTGCATATTATACAAAAACCACGTATTGTTTAATTTTTTGTGTTTATATAAAATGTGATGAATTAGTAAAGTAAGTTTTCTTGTTTTTTTTTTTGAGACAGAGTCTCACTCTGTCACCCAGGCTAGAGTGCCATGGCGTCAGCCTAGCTCACAGCAACCTCAAACTCCTGGGCTCAAGCGATCCTCCTGCCTCGGCCTCCCAAGTAGCTGGGACTACAGGCATGCGCCACCATGCCCGGCTAATTTGTCTATATATTTTTAGTTGGCCAATTAATTTCTTTCTATTTATAGTAGAGACAAGGTCTTGCTCTTGCTCAGGCTGGTCTCCAACTCCTGAGCTCAAACGATCCTCCCACCTCAGCCTCCTAGAGTGCTAGGATTACAGGTGCAAGCCACCACGCCCGCTGTGAAATAGGCTTTTTAACAGTAATTTCATATGTGCGTGATCTTGAAACAGATGTTCCGTGAACGCTACCCCGCAGCAGATGCCGCAGGCCGAGCAGGCAGTGGAGAGCTTCCTCCGGAGCCTGGGGCGCAGCCAGCAGCAGCGGGAGCCGGCGCTCCCCAACGTGGTTAAGGTAAGCGGATGCGCAGCTGGCGGCACCAGGGACAGCTCCCATCTTGCACGTGCGTTAACCCATCCGAGGTCTCGGGGATCCCACGAGCAGGTGTCAATACCCGTCACACGATGAGACGCTGAGGTTCACGGGGACCGAGTGTCCGGCCCAGTGGGGAAGTGGATTTGAGCCCCGCGGTTTGCCTTGACCCCGTGCTCGCTTGCTCTTGCTCAGGCCTCATGGCGGGCGGCCTCCCGGCAGGGACACAGTGGTCCGAGCAAGTCTGTCTCTGCCGTGTGTAGGCCTGGAGGACACAGGCTGTCAGTCCTTTTCCCTGTGACTCGTTCGTGGGTTTTTCTCTAGATGGGTTTTGTCCATGACTGCTCATCCGGTGAACTTGCTAAGTTATCAGAGTGGGTTTGAATCTAATTCTCAGTGTCGCCAGGGCAGCCTTACCCCTCGAGGGGAGGGCGACAGTTTGTGGCTTTCGCGGAGGGTGGTTTCTGACGTCGCACACCCCGGTCCCATCGCGGCTCGGTCTCCCTGCCGGCCGGAGCAGCGCCCGCCTGCTGCTCCGCCCTCCGACCCGGGCCGGCCGCTTCTCGCAGCCTCCTGTCCGGAGCAGTTCTGTAACTAGAAATTGCAGCCGGAGGAAAAAAGCTTAAAGTAAAATTGTCTTGTGATGTACGGAGACTTCTTTTCCATAACTATCTGAAAATCTATTAAAATTTCTTTTTTAAAACATTTAACAGGTTAAAACACTTGTTATTAAAACATGTAAACAAATCTGCCGTAACGCTGTTTATTAGTTCTGTGGGTTTTATAAAATGTGCATCTTCTTACCTATCTCACGTGAGTTATGCATTTTCCTCATTTCTCTTGGAAACATTTTATTTTCAGAAACCTGCGCACAACGGCCCTGACGGAGACGCGCATGTCTGTGGCTCCCAGATCGTCAGAAAGCTGATCACGGTGAGTCCTGTGACCAGCCTGGCCCCTGGCAGCTATGCCTGCCTGCGTGTCCCTCTGAGCCACGCCTGGGGCTGGCGTGTGCCTAGAGCTGTGAGCTAGTTGTGTCCCTTTTTGTCTCTGAGCCTCCCTGAGACAGCGCCGAGCGAGTGCCCTGTCCGTGGGTCAGCTTCGCTCGTGCTCAGGGGACGTCTGCTGCTCCTCCTGGCCTCGCTACCTTGTGCTTCAGCTTTGTGTGGACGTAGCTTGTGGTCGATCTCTCTCGACTCAGCTTTGTGATGGAGCCCTTTGCTTTGGGTCGTCATAGCTCATGGCAGTTTAACATGGAGAATTGGCTACCATAGAAATGACATAGAATGCAGTGTTCTTAATGGTGTGGACAGAAAAAATCCAAAGTCTGAAATATTTAAAAGCAGTTTATTCTGAGCCAAAATTGAGGACCATGACCCGGAGCCACTGCCAAGAAGCCTTGAGCAAGTGGACTCGAGGTGGTTAGGTTACAGTTTGGTTTTATACATTTCAGAGAGATAGGGGTTACAGGTAAAGTCATAAATCAATATGTGGGAAGCATACACTGGTTTGGCCCAAAAAGGTGGGATATCTCGAAGCGGGGGCTTACAGGTTACAGGTGGGTTTAAAGATTCTTTGGCTTGTAATTGGTTAAAGACATGAAGCTTTGTCTAAAGTCTTGGAATGTCTTAACATAAGGAATGGTTATCAGGGATAAGCCACCAGACAGATTTGTTATGCAAATTGAGGACCTGCAGGTGTGTCTTGCATACCCTTAGGCCTGTCAGTGGGTCACAAAGGACTCCAAGAAGGGAGGGGGCATGGTGAGGCATGTCTGACCTCCCTCCTCCTGGCAGACAATTTTAGGATATGACTTTGGCC